>VXBT01008848.1:353357-466158 GCA_013400235.1 Oriolus oriolus
CAGCGCGCATCTTACCGGAGCTGAGGGTGTGGCGGCGGGAGGTGCCGCGGCTCCGCAGCTGCGGGAGGCGACCCGCGCCCTCCCGCCGAGCGCGCCGAGCAGTGGCAGTGGGGCAGCATCAGCACGGCAAGCAGATCCTTGCCCCTGTCTGCAAGGAAACAGGGGCCAAGGGATCACCACCGGGTGACCACACGCATTGCGAACTGCTTCGGGCTTGTTCCCCGTAGTGCTGTAATTGTCCCCGCAGAGGCTCGTTCTGGCGCTCTCTGCCGTGCTCCTTCGGCCCGTCGGTGCCTTCTGAATTCTCATCTTGGCCCGCAAAATGGTTGGGCAAGAGCTTGGTCCCGTCTCTGTTTGTGTCCTCTACAAATACAATAAATATATCCCATTTCCTCCTTTGGATCATTGGGTAAAAGAACAAAGAGACCTGTAGCCGAGACAGATGCCACCCATTTGGTGGTTTTTTGCTTATTTTGATTTGGATTTTTTGGTTGGTTGGGTTTTTTAATAATACTAAAGCACAGAATCACGGGATTAGTCAATTGGGAAGGCCACCACTGTGGATCATCTGGTGCGACTTCCCTGCTCAAGCAGGGTCATCCTAGAACACATGGCACAAGATTGCATCCAGATGGTTCTTAAATATTTCCAGTGTGGGAGACTCCACAGCCTCTCTTGGCAATCTGTTGCAGTGCTCAGTCACCTGCACAATAAAGTTGTTCTTCCTCATATTCAGGTGGAACTTCCTGTGCATCAGTTTCTACCCATTGTCTCTTGTCCAATTGTTTGGCACTGATCGTTGTTCGGGTGATAGTTTTGATTTTCAATCCAGTTTACCCTCACTCAGTAAAAGTTCATCAAAACCCATTTCTGTTCCTTATGTCATGTGAGATTTGCTTAAAGCTTTAAGACACACGATCTACTGCTTCTCTCCCACCTACAAGCCTTGTAACCACGCTGTGGAAGGAAATAAGATTGGTTTGATACTATTTGCTCTTACAATTCCATGAACAGTCCCTATTCAGCTAAGTGGTATTATAGAAATAATTCAGATTTTAGCACTTTCAGGTCACTAGTTTGCAAATATAAAATACAGTGTAGACAGTGTATTTTGTTGGTATCTGTTGTAATATGTAATGGATCAGAGGATTTTACAAGTGTTATTATGATAAACATTTCCTCTCTTTCACAGTGAGCAGAATTTTCATTATTTCAAATGCTGCATTTTAAAATTATATTAAAAGCTCTAATCAAGCATTTTGCTAAACCCCACCATTTCCAAAGGCATAATCTTTTGCTCAGCTACAACACATAAATTACAATGCTAATTTTTTTTTCCTATCCTTGAAGTGATTCTCATTCAACCTACATTTTTGATGTACACACATGAGCATATTTTGCATAACTAACACAGCCACCTGAACAGGTCAAATAATTTCCCAGTAATTTACCCTACTGTCAAACCAAACTGAAAAAGAACGCTGAAAACTGACTAGCCACTTTATTTTGAAACTGTTATATAGATGCGCCTCCAGGGCTTTTTTTTCACTTCCTCTGGAAACCATGTTGCTTTTTGCATTGCAGGAAATTTGCATAATTGTTTTTTCTACCTTGACCAGTTGGAGGCAGTGCTAAAGTGCAAAATACTGTGCATGTCACGTCAATGGAATCGGTACTGCGGGATCACGGGTAGGCACACACTTGAGATATGCTTCCCTTCAAAGTCTTTACAAAGAAAAGAACATGGCGAAAATGTATTATACACTTCTTCATTTTGAGAATAGCTCCAGTGCTGGTGAGAATAATACTCAAATATTTTTGTGGGGTTTTGTAAAGCTGATCTAGCGCAAACTAAAATTGAGCTAACAATCCTCAATATTTTTAGTTTTAATAATTTCTTTTAGCACTGGTTTGTTTACTACCCTGTTAGTAGGGTAGCTAATGTGGCAGTAGGTTGTATTGAATATGAGTATGAAAAGTAGTATTTGGCCATTAGAAAGGGAATCAATTTCCTCACCAATATAGCAGACATTTCCAAAATGCCTTGACTTCAGTGGAATACACTGCAGTTTGATTGAGTAGTGTTTCTATCTCTACTAATTCTGAAGACAGTTTTAAGGATTGTACAATTCTCACAATTGCTCTTGGCTTCCTAATTAAATTTTAACAGTTGAAAATATTGTTCTATGTTGTTTGCCTGATGTATTACTGCAGTCCACATACAGTGGTAAAATATAAGTCTAGGAAAATGTAACCAAAAATTAACAAAATTTTTACTGCCAGACTTGAGTCTTGATGGAAACTACAGGTAATCTCAGCATCTTTCAGAAAATTCCACTTCGGACTTTTCAAAAGTTTAACAAAATGAAAGACACAATATTTAATTTTAATGCAAATTGGTAATGTTTTCTCTAAGTAAATGTAGGAAAATGTTTCATAGACTCTAAATTACTATTCAGCCTGAACAATAACATGATAAAAATAGAACTGATTTTTGTCTGAAATTAGATTGTCTTACGTTTAAAAATATACTTTCTCTACCGAAAATCAATTAAGGGTATCCAGGCATAGCAAGGAAAAATTTCTTGCCAAAATAACTCCAAAATTTAAAAATGAAGTAACATTTGAAAAATGAGTTGGTAGATAATTAGGTTGGCTTGTGTGCAGTCGGATGTAAATAGCTTAAAAAAAGAGTATCCATTCTCATTTCTGGGTGTCTCCATAGTACCACATTAATAATATAGTAACTGCAAACTCTTTCTCATATAAGCCATTTATTTCAGTCACAATTTGAACTAGAAATTATATTAAAGAATGGCAAAAGAAAGATTCTTCACAACTAGGGGATCATTTTAGCTTCATGACCAGGCCTGCAATCTTTGGCCACAGAGATATACCACTGCATACTAGGATGAGCGTGTGCGGCATGGGAGTCTCAGATTCTGGGTTTTTTCCCCCCTGGCTGGTTGGCCAGCCCACACCTTTAAGATAAATAAGGTTAAAATGAGGCTTTTTAACTTTTTTTTGTCATGTGGTGATAATTACTTGGTTCAGGGCTGGCTAATGAGCCTTGGGCTTTTAGCATTACCTCTTGGCTCAGCCCTTGCACTGTGTCTCAGGATAGCTGCCACATCCTCCCTTTGGCAGCTCTGAGACCATGCTAGAGCTGCTCTCGTGCTCTTGCCAAAACAGCATTCTCCTGTGGGGCTGACAAACTATATCAGGCTGCAAAATAATCCAAGACAAAATGCCTACCAGTGTGAGTTCTTTGTTTTATCTTTACTATGCTCCTCATGGAAGTTAAAGCAACTTCCACGTTGCTTTATTTAATGCTGAGACACCGATCTGGTCCTACATAGACCAGTGTCAGCTTGGCAGAGCTTGAACTCAGGGGCACAGTGACATGCCTGGGGGTAACAGGCTCCAGACAGATCAATGAGGCAGATCTCAAAAATGCGTAAATAGGAAATTTCAGGCATTAGGGGAGAAAACAGCTGCAGGCGTATATTGCCTCTCTGTCATTTACTGGAATTTCTCTTCTAAAGTCTTTTTCCTGCTAGGCTTAGACACCAAGGTCAACATCACTGATATGGAGGCAGTTATGCCCACTTGTTGCAAAGTAAATTTTGCTCAAGGGATTTTAACAGATTCTGATTTCAAATATTCATTCAAAACAAGGCAGGCTTCGCTGAGTTTTCATATAGAATATTACCTTGTTTAAGATGAAATTTCTGTTTATTATATATGGCAGTACTTGAAAAGGCAACGCCTTTAACAAGCACAAAGAAAACACACAAAAACCAGTAACAATTTATTAATTTTTCTTTATCATGTGTATTAGTATTTCCAATAAATATAAGACCACGTAAGTAGCTTCATGCAATGTAAAAGCTTTGCCAAATCTTAAACTGAAAAAGAAATTGTTTGCTTTCATTCAGTTTCACTAAACAAGGAAGAAGGTCTCAAAGAATTGAGACCAATCTAGTTTGCATATTGCTTTCCTGTGGAATTTTAAACAGTGCAGTCCTTCACAGTCAAGAAGAGATTAAAACCTTATTTAAATTTTCACTAGACTCTTCTGAAGTCAGTCATCAAGTTCTTCAGGTTAATATTGCTTTCTATACTAACAGTCACATCACAGTGAAGATGCAGCGCATATTACAGCAATTTTTCCAACCTTAAGGAATTGGTGCAGAAAATTAAAGGATTTATTTTGTTGAATATGCTCTTTTGTAACAAAGCCACATAATTTTTCTTAGGTACCTTAAATATATAGGTATTCCTTGCATGAATGGAATTAACACAAATTAACGGTATTTCCATACCTGAAGATAAAAACAAAGGTTTTGAAACTATTCCTAATCTCTGCCATATATTTTACAAACATTGAAGGAAGACTGGCATTTTCTTTCTTCTCTTCTTTCCTATTTTTTTTTTTTTCAGTAATGGAGGTAAATTGCAATTATAAGAGTTTCAGGGGCAGGAAGAGTCCTATTGCTTTAGACAGTGTACAAATGCAGAACAAAAAAGAAAAAGCTTCAGCAAACAATTTGACACTACGGACCTGATTCACAATGACATTCACAGTTTCAGTTTCTGAAATTATTTTAATTCTGCTCTTCATTCATTTTTCTCAGAAACAAGCTTGTTTTATAGGAAGCATTTTTGTTAACATCAGAACCCTGAGCCTAAACAAGTTCTATGCAGAAAATTAATCTTATTTGATCAATGATGCTGACTGAAACATTACATCAATTTTTACTGGTTTTTGTGTTTAGTAATTATTTTAAAAATCTGGTTAATGTTCTAAACCAATTCAGTTTTGCTCCGTAGCCACTCAATACTTATCTAATAAATCCCTGCAGTAGCAGCGCAAGGTATTTCAGAAGGCATCGATAAACTTTGGGTGTGTATGGACCACTTACACAATTATGACAACGTTACACAATTATAGCAACCTGCTCCAGAGGCTGGTGTGCAAGGACCAACCTCAGCTGAAAATCAGTGTGATCCAAGAACACTTCTCGTGTCAGAGCACCCTGCATGAAGCACTGTCACGTAGAACTGCGGGCGCTCTATCACTGTGAAGCCAGAGCACTGATTCTTGAACACAATCCTCTGGTTAATCCTTGGCTGTGGATGTAAGTAACTCTTCAAGGTTTTACACTGAGCCAGAGGTTCTTAACTGGTTCTTAACTGCTGAGCCAGGAACAGAATTTTTTTCTTACTGAGCAAGCCCTGGCCAAAACTATGTCAGGGAGTAAAGATGAGTTGCAATGGCCAAGAATATTTCTTGGTATTGATTCTTAGTACCTATGTAGCCTAGAGGTTCACCAGAAATTGAACTGAGTCATTCTCCAAGTTCCAGAATGCATTAGTTAGATCTGTGTTTTCTGCAACAGGAGCTAAAATTTGTCATATTTGTGCTGGAATTTATTTGTGGGCACCAAAATGAAGGATTTTTTAATCTGGATGTGGTCCTCACTGGGACTGTTACTATGAAGACATGATTATTTCTGTCCTATAGGCAACAGAGTATCCAAGGAAAGATTAAACATCTGTAATTGATATTAAGATATCCCAAGTTACGGAGTAATTGTTTTATTCTGTTAATCACAAAAATGTAAGCCTCCAGCAGTTCCAACAATTATCTGTGAAATAAAAAGCTCTGCAAGAAAAAGTTACACCAAATACTATTTTTCTATTTTATAACGTCACATATTGAAGATAAAGTGGTTTGCTTCCACTCTATAGGAGCAATTTAGCATCTTTTGTAAAAGAAAGAAACTGACTTTTTGGCAGCTTAAAAAAACCATAAACCAATCAAAAAATGTGAAAAATCCTATCATTGCAACGCTTCTGAGGTATCTAATAATACACTAGTAGTATCATCCTAAATGAGTTCAGAAACATGCATTTAAAAAATCAGTGCTTTAAGGAAGTGTGAAAATTAAAAATTAAAAAACAATTTTTGACACTGCTTTTTGAAATATGCTAATCTACACTGGAAGTCATAGCAGGAAGATACATCATTTCTTGACATGTTTATTATCTTATGTGACTCCATGAATACTCATTAGAATTTACAATCTTTTATTATTTAGCTCACTGTATTAAATATTTGCTTTTTTCCCCCAAGATGACCTTCTATGTATGTGGGTTAAAATAATGAAAGGATTATATATNAAAGTCTTACAGTTGCCATTTGTTCTAAGGAAAATGAGTTCCCAAAATACAATTTTAAGAAAAGCCCATAGATCAACATCACTGTACTGGTATATGATGCTGTACTATGGCAAAGTGAGGTACCAATTTGTGTTGCAATGCAATATTCTTTCATCGAAGGGAATAAAATGCCAACATCTGTCAACCCTGCTTGGCTCACTGTGCTCTGGCAATCTTGTTCAACTATGCTGCGGAAGAGGTTGCTGTGTTCTGGAAACAGCAGCTCCAACAACCAATACATGGCAGACCAAGCATATAATTAGTGCCTCCTCAAACTCAGGAGTTTTATCATGATGCATGGCAAATAGCACTTGGGCTGACTTCAAAGGTTTGCCATTCAGAGAATTTCCTAATGACCTATCATTTGTGTGCATGCTTCCCTGACTAGCTAAGGATCAGCATGCCTGAGGGGAAAAAAATGATAGGAGCTGTGACTCAAGGAGAAAGCTTTTGGCCTGAAGCTGTGGTGAGTTTTACTTTGAAAGTCATCCATATAAATGCAAAAAAATGACATACAGCCTTATTATGTCTGCATACTCAACAGTAACTGGAGGCAAGGAGTCCTCCAGGTACAGAGAGAATAAGAAATGACTCTCATACTGTTTGTGAAAGGAACAGGAAAAAGCCACATCTCATTTCATGTCCATTTTTAATAAAATGAGGCTTTATGCCAATATGCTGATGTTACACATGGCATCTATTGAAATCATGTAAGATCAAGTTTCAGCTCCTAGAAGATACTGATGCAGTTTTGTCTATAGCAACATCCTCATATAATCATCAAAATTTCTCACTGAAGACGAAAAAAAATGGGATTAAGTAACACAACCATATTCTGTAGTACCAATTGCTATTGCAAAAGTGTTTATGAGGTGAAGAGGGCAGTGACACAGCAGTACTTGGGGGCATAGCAGACTTTAATTCTTTTACATGGCAGGGGTAGAGGAGTATCCACCTTGGATGCAGCAGACCAACCCTGACGGCAGGAAAATCAAGAATGTAGGAGCTGTGCTCCATTGTGCCTGTTCTAAATACCTCCTCCATCAGCAGGAACCCAGTGTGCAACACCCATCTACATCAGCCAGGCATGGGTTAGCTCAGGGGCTTGAAGCAAACCAGACCCACCACCTGCCAGCACAGTACCAGGCTCTCAATTCATGTATGATCAGCAGCTCCACACAGAGCACAAGAAGCTGAGGCTGACTTTGACTGGTCAAGGGTGGCCTGGGTGGCCCTACCAAACTTGCTCAGGGATGGCAAACAGCCTATACAGCTGCTGACTGTCACTGATCTCTGTTACTCCTGCCCTGTTTGCTCCAGGCCCTCTGACCATAAGATTATCCTTTTCTAGCTCGGTGCTCGGTGCTTCTTCTCTCACCATTAAGTCAGTACTGTCCTACACCCAAGTTGTTTTCATGTGCTCCTGCTGTGTAGAACCCAGGTCCCAAACTCAGGAGACAGGGGAAGCAAGTGTATTTGGATACCCCTGCAGGGATCAACCTGGATCTGGCAATACCACTCCTAATGGTAAAGCAGAATACTGCTGACCTTTGAGGGACTCCTCATGGAGTCAGCTTCATGACTCTGTACAGCCTCCCTCCGAATTCCAGAATTAAGAGTGTGGTGTTGAAATTCAAGGTTGGCTCTGCACAAGAAAGAGCATGTGGGCATATGGGATTAACTCAATTCTGTGGAAAAAAACCCAATATATTGCTTCTAACCAGTCCGCCATGTTACAGTGAGACCCCCTGGTACATGCTGCAGGAGGCCACTCCCACCGCTCTGTTGATTCCACTGGAGCGTGATACAGAAGTCCTTCTAACATTAATGCCTGTCAATCATACAGACAAAGATTTGTTTCAGGAGACACTCAAGCAGGAAAAAATAGAGTAGCTAAATGTTACAGGCACATGAACATGCCCGGCACTCAACAAGAAAGAAACTGACTAATAGTGTTCTTACTTCCTTTAGGCAATTGCAGTAAGCAAGCAGATTGTGTGTCTTTTATCTGGCTACTTTTTTTTCCTCTAATAGATCCAAATTTCTGCTTCTCACAATAAAAAGCAGTAATTGTATCGAACACAGCTTTCACACTGAATCTGGGGGTTTTTTAGATATTTAATTAACTTTTGATTGCTAAAACACATTTCAGTGTCTGTTTTGTAATTGTATGAAGGACTAAACAAAACCCTAATCTATATTTAATAGTGTATTAAATTTTTGTTGCTTTCTTTAAACACAGATAAAATCAACTGCTCAAATCACAGAACTGTATTTCCACAACAGGAATACCAGCCTTCACTGCAAATAATTCTGACATGTGTGGGGACACTAAATTGGCTCTGCTAGAAGACCTAAAGAGGTGGACCAACTCTCATGCTGCAGAACCGGAGCTGAAGAAGTCATGACCTACCTCAGAGGTATGGTGCAAAGCAGAAAGATAAAAACCACAGTACCATCTTCCTCTCAATCATCTTCCCCCAGAAATCTGCAATAGTTCTTTCAAATGCTAAACAGACCTGGGGGGCAGTTTGGAAGGCAAAGTGGATGATAGTCTTTACTCTATGTCATCTCTGGAAGAGCTGTTTCTGGTAGCTCTGCACAGGCACTGTGCAGTAATTGTGGTCTCTGACTGACAGGACTGCTCATTTTTGCTGTCTGACTTCTACTAGGGAAATTCTTCATGCCCTCTTTGCTTTTCTTATTTAAATACTTCTGGAGGAAGGAGGATGATGGTTGGGAGGCAGACATACTCCTGACTTCTGGACAGTACTTTGAATAAGTCGGTACTAAATACAGTCATCATAACATCTTAGACAGTAAAATTGTTCTAACACCACCAGCTAATCCTCTCTGCACCCACACCACTGTTGAGCAGCACCTTGTCTCTTCCAGCTAATCAGCATTTCAGCTAACATTTCTGAGGCTGCAGTAAGCTAAACTGGGTCTTGAACTAGACTGAGAAATAGGCTACAAAAAATAATCACCAAACGTAAGAGCCAGAGAACCTACTTGTGCTATTTGTAATAAGGCAAGTAGCTCAAAAAGAGAAACAAAATAAGAAAACTGGGAGAAAAAGAGAAGAAAAAGAGGTCATCCTCCAACAGAGAGCGAAGGGCTTGACTCAGTTCAAGATGTACGATCATAAACATCACTTCATAAACAAATCACACTAACATTCTGAGCCATCCTGTGGCAGGTTAAACATCTTGGACTAAAGATATGCAGTATCTTATTTGATTTCTTTGAGGGATTGACCTGTTGTTTCAACATGGCCAAATTAAAACTGTATTTTATTTGAACATTAATCCCAGTTTACAAATTATTTTGTGGAAATATCTTTACCTTGTGATGGAAACTTGCAATTCATTGTTGCAAATTCCACTTTCCAGGCCATTCTCTGATGATGAGTCTTTTTACAGCAATCTTTAACAGCTGGCACAAGGACGTCCATCGGTTCTGTCTCACCTTTCACACCAGTTGTGGCCCCTACCCCACTAAATAATTCTAAGTGATTGAACTTTTTTGGTTTGGGGTTGGTTTTTTTTTTAAATCTGTATGCATGGGAAGAATTCCAAATTTGGCAATGGAGAAAATGAAATGTTGAAATCTAATTCTTTGCTTGACACTCGAGAGCCTTTCAGCTACATCTGTCCCAAAAGAGGTAGTTCTACCAAGATATAACCCTCACCAACAACCTACTTTGTGTCTTTGCTATCTAAGTGCCACTGAAGCTTTGTATAGCTTCTCTCCAAAACAGATAGGGGCAACGCTGTCGATGTGATAGCTGCATGAAAGACCACTGATCATGTTTCAGACACCACAGACAAAGGGAAAACATCCCAGATACATCTTGTCCCTTCAAAGGTCCAGTCAACTCCTGCCCCTGCCAAATGGTATGCAACACCAAACTTAATAGTAACAACAACAGAAACCCCCAAAAAACATCCCTAGGGAAGAATTCAACCACTTGAGATCATTTGGGTACTGAAAGACAAGGAGAAAGCCAAGTCCCTGCACAGGCAGAGCTGCCAGCATCCACCCACCTCTTGACAAAAGGATTTGTTCCAAATATGCATAGAATCACAGTATATGCTGAGTTGCAAGGGACCCATCAGGATATTCAAGTCCAACTCCTGGCCCTGCACAGGACACCTCAAGAATCACACCATATGCCTGAGAGTGTTGTCCAAACACTTCCTGAATTCAGACACACGACCACTCCCACAAAGGGTAAGGAAAAACATACATCCACTGCAATTTGTGAGACTGCCATCTGCCCCTCTGAAAGAGAAATTATCTGAAAATAACCAGAAATGTCTTCTGGGTACCATTCTCAAAATACTTACTTTCAGATCCAGTGACAACAAGCAGAGAAGATACAGGAAATATTCTGGGACAACTGTCAAATCCAAAACATATAGAAAAATGTTTTTATATAGCACCTGATAAAAATACCAATATATTTTATGCATGGCTATATTATTTAGATGTCAGGAGGTGTTTTTTTTCTATATAAAACCCACAGTCAAATCCAAATCTACACCTAAAATTTATCCAACAAATTTACTATCATTCTTTGGCATAAAAAGAGAGGCCCTTAATCTAACAATAGGCCAGTAAGATTCAAGAAATTCAAAGTGCAACAGAATTATTTGGCTTCTAAAGGAAAATATGACATAATTCCACCAAGAATCCATAAATAAACAATGACGTCATAATAATGTTTCTACGCAATGTTTCGCAGGCATTTGTATTGAAACTTGCACATGAATAAATGTTCTCCATCATATCCTGGCATAAATAATGGCAGAGCAACAAATAACAATCAATATCCTTATATATTAATATCCCTCTATAATCTGCTTATTATAATTTGCTCAGACTGTAGCAAAATCCATTTTCCTTAACAATCAATTTATATCACAAACATATACGGAAAACCCTCTCATTTTAAATGGATTTCTACCTCATTAAATTCTTCTTAATGAGTCTGGGGCTACAGCTTTCAAGTAAATGAACAGAAGGTATTTTAAATAAAATTAGCTGAGTTTAAATAAAAACATCTTGTATTTTACAATACCCTACAGCTAGCAAAAATGAGCTACTTCATACACTAACCACCTCGTGCAATTTTCTGTTCTTCCATGAAGGTTTACTTTGGGAAAAGCAACCTTATTGAACATGCATCAAGAATCTTCTTTTAAAATGACAGACAGAAGCCAAATATATCCCTATGTGCAACACTGATTATTCAGAAGTGCATATTGGCCCTTGCCGTTCAATAGGGATCTCTGGTAATCTTACTCTATGATTGAGTCCAGGTACTAAAATTCAGCTTCTTACTCACACTGCTATATATTAATTTTTTTATTTTTAAACACAGTTGTAAAAATAAAATATTTGGTCACAAAATGAATTTGGAGAGAGATACTGAATTCCACATCATTCTATCCTGACTTCACTGAAGGCAGTATTGTTCAAAACTTGTCTCTGTCAGAATTCACGTATGGGAGAAAGACACAACTCTTCCAGTTTTGGAGCTGTTCAAGGAGTATCAGGGTATGTAGCCAAAAACCTGGAAGATAATAAAAGAACTCCTTGCAATACTTTTAACTTTTCCCATTAGTAGTGGGACCTCACTTCAAAATTATGCACTTCTTTTTCCCAGATTATTTGGATCACTAGCTATCCAGATCCCTATCAACTGCGTTTTCTGTTCCCTCTGCTCCAATGCAGTACCACTGAAAAGAAATGCTCCAACTTGATAGACTGACCTCAGCAACCTGGAACACAAACAACTAATGAACAAAAGAAATAACAAACTATATTCAGATTTTCTTTTTCATGCATAAACTATACAGCATACTGCTCTTATCACAAGGATGTAACATTTCCCCACCAGAAGACAAAGAGATCTTTTATTTCTCATCTAAATAAGAAACCGAAGCCCGCTTCCTGCTAGCTATCAGGGCATCGGTAAGAAGAGCTATCGAAATACTTTGTTCAGTTCTGTTCCAAAGCTTGTATTCAGCCCCCTCCATAGAGAGGACAGACCAGAAGCCCCCGTTTAACCATGAGCACAAGGTCTCCCCTCACGCTCCCCGCCGCCCGTGACCCGCGGGCTCCAGCCGCTGCCGCTGCCGGAAAAGCGGGACCCAGCCCCGCCCTCAGCGCTGCGGGCGCACCATGGCGGCGGTGCGGGCCCGGGCCGTGCTGCAGCAGAGCGTCTCCGCCCGGCTGCAGGTGCGGCCTCCCGAGCGCGGCTCCGAGGCCCAGTGGGTGGAGGTAACGTGGGCCGCCCCCCACCCTCGGCATCGCCCCTTCTCCCCGCGGAGCGGGGCCGCTCGGGGCGGGCAGCGGGAAAGCGCTGCGTCCCCTGCGCGCGTGCGCGGGCGGGGAGAGGGTGGGCATTTAGGCGTTTGAGGGGAACATCCTCTTCTCCTCTTCCAGGGTAAGCTGCTCTTGGGGCACTTTTCCAGCCTCGTTTCCCGTTTCCACTCCAGAGCCCTCTCCTCGCCCCCTGGTTATCAGCGAAGGTTACGGTCGGTCCCTTCGGCAAAGGGACAAGCAGCAGGAGGCCGAGGTCGGCACAGAGCGTTTTCTCTCTCCCTGTGTTCCACAGAATCCTCCGCAGGCAGGAGTCCCTTCAGGAGCATGACTGCTCCACGACCAAACACTTCCCTTCTAACTGTGTTGCTCCTTCTTTTCTGAAGCACACTTTCACAGAGACACTACAGCCTTGGCTGCTGGGCTTGGCTGTCGGCTTTGTTTGTTGTGTAATAGTGTTAACTTGGAGAAGAAAGGCCAGGTAGGGCAGTGGGACTATGGCAGCAGTAGTTCTGATGTTGTTTGTTTGTTTTTTCCAGGACGCTTACTAAAAATGAAATTTAGCGTGTAGACCACTACACAGGTTGAGGAAAACATTGTATTTTCCACTTTTCCTCCTACCGTCTTCTGCTGGGAGAGGTGGGTAGGTCTGCAGACTCTTTGGTCGATGTGCTGTGCATACAGCCCAGGGCTCTTTACCAAAGCACGAAGGCTGCCCTTTGGAATGCACTGCCCTACTGTCGTCATTGCTTGTGAGTTACTTACACTAGAATAACTCATTTCTGCCGTTGTCAACTATTTAGCCCATGGTGGTTTTTTTGTTTTATCTTTTGTCCTTTTTAAAGACTGTTATGACAGAAGATGCTTGATACAGTCACTTGCATAAATTTTAAAAAGTAAGAATTCTAGCATGTTTAAAGGGTTTATGCATTCATTCAACACATCTGAAGAGAGTGCACTATTTGCCTTTCACATTATCCTTAAAACATCTCTCTCCTTGTTCAGAAGGGGCAGGTGGATCCAGCAGAGCTAGTTTCTGCAGCGTGGTCTGGGGAGCCAGAATGTTTTACTTGGAGGAAATAGGTGTCATCTCACAGATACTGTCACAGATGTAGTGCGTCCCTATGTATTGCATTATTAGCCTCTCAGTATAAGGTTAATTATAATAAAATTTGCTTAGCCCAGCATAAATTAACTATAGCAGAAATAACCTATTTCTAGCTTGCTAATCACAGAAGTAATTGTAGATCTAGTAAAGAAAAGCAGAAATGTAATTTTGCTGTCTTTCTTTTAAACTATCTTCAAAGGTACATGTTGTGGTTGAGATATATTAATAACTTTGCTACAAGGAGGTTATGCAGTTTATCTCTCTAGTTTGTTTTTAACACGTTAAGCAAAATCACTAGGAAAGTAATAGATAGCACTACAGGAATCTGAAAGAGATTTGGGTGGTCTCCAGCAGATATTTTTCAGACATGAACCTTACTAATATTTGTCATGGGTACTTAGGAATCTTTCCCGGGTGCCTGGGGCTTTTTAAGAGAAGTGTGTTTTAACAAGAACTAGTCACTGTGCAGAAGAAAAAGCCTATGAGAAGTTAATATTTTCTCTAGTATGACTACTTTAGAGGTCATTGGAAGGAAATTTTGCTGCTGACATTTTCTGGTAGGGCAATTTTACTCCGTATATATGCATGTCAATGCAAAAACACAAAAATAAAAAATACAGACCTCATCAACTATTATTTACATCAACCAGTGTGTTCCTGATGTTTTATGACCACTTAAAAGTAGGGCCTCACCTTGAGACATTTCTAGCATACTATAAATGGCATATTATGTAGGTGGCTTTGAATAGCTTCTGAGCTGTAAGAGACCCCTGTAGGTACTTTAGGAACTTTAGAGCAGATGTTCTTTGTCTGCAAAAAGGTTAGGAGTGTACTTTATATTTGTACATGAATCTCTGCCTTCATTGTGTTTTCATGATTGAGTTTTTTGGCCTGTTGAGGGTTATTTGGCATAGGATGTCTTGTTTATGGAGAATTTTGGTTATATACCCTCCACAAAAGGTTTATGTATACAGCAAAATAGGAAGAAATAAAAGGAATTATTCTTCTAAAGGTAGGGGTGAATTAAGGTGGGGTTTGGTATATTTCATAACTGGATAAAAGAAACGTAAAATGAATATTCAGCTAAAAAGTGTAAGTGCCTACACTTTATGCAAGGAGAACTGTCTTTTCCTTATCTTATTTCCCTTGACTTGTTTTCTGGTTACTATGGCAAAAAGAGGTGCAAAGTACCAGGCACAGACTTGCTCTGTGACCTGTGGCAGATGATGTAATCTCTCTTTGCTGCACTGAATATAAAAAAAATGAAGAAATCTTCCCAGAGGGTAGTAAATCTGAACTTGAAATGGAAATGTCACAGAATAATTTATGTTAGTTAGTTTCACAAACTGACTTTCTAAGAATTACAAAGTATCTCTGTTTTTATTATCCATTCCAATTTCCTGGGGAAAAAATAGTAAAAGGTAGACTTGAGATAATATATTGCAGAATATATTTCAGTTTTGCCAATGAAATCCTAAAAAATACAGATGAATGTGCTTAGTGAGTAGGGTGAGGAAGGAGTCAGTTATTTGTTTTTTCCTGCAAAGGAGCTAAAACCAGCATTTGGAGGCAGCATTGCTAAGGCTGTCTATATGGCTTTAGGGCTGGGTACTTCAGCCCTTCATGATGCAGGTTGCCTGATCTGATTATTACCTAGGACAGTTGTATAATAAATGCCAGTGCTGCACAGTATCTTGCTTTGCTGGTTTGTTTGTGTAAGCATTTTGCTGCTAACAGTAGATCCACGTAGAGCCCAGCTTTCCTGTCCGACTGCCTGCCTGTCACTGAGTAGGTTCCTTGCAGTGGCTGTGTGCACATCAGCGTGTTGAATTTATGATCTTCTTATTTAAGTTATTTTGCTCAAATTTTTGTGCATTAAATATGGATCTGAGGAGTAGTCAACTAGACTTGGATAGGTTAAAGAGGACCCGCAGCAATGGCAATGGTTTTGCTTTGGTTCAGAAAGTTTACACGTTACGTTGAAAACAAGCGCAGGTCTTAGGACACCGGGAACACTGATATAAGGTCAGATTGACATATGTAATTATTAGGTTTGGTCTTGTAATTGCATTCAATTTTACATCTTCTATTCAATTAAGAAAACTAAAGAACAGAATAAGACTTAAAAGGAGTGGAGACGTGGCTGCAGGTGTAGAACTACACTTTTCAGTCTTAGTTGAAACCATAAGTTTCAGCTTACAAATAGTTGCATAGTTTTCAACTACATCACGGTTGTAAAGTGTTGTAGAAGACCATAAACATGCAGTATAAATAGAAGCATCCTCTATCAGCTTTAACTTCTCTCTGAATTAATTGTTTTCTCTTTTAACCTTCTGTCCCTCTAATTTTCTTCAATGTGCATGTCCCATCTTGTGATAAATAGTTTATTCAAAAACAGACATCAAATAAGGACAGAGGCTGGAAAAATCATGAATTATTTTACTTAATCTTTATCTGTCTGGCCGTAGGACTTGCAAGGGTCACTTTACTTATTTTTTTGTGTCTTTAAATGAGCTGCTAGCAGAATATCATTACTGCTGTGAGACTGCAAAAAAAAGACTGTCACAAGTCTCAGAATTAAAATTATTTTCTGTGATGTGTGCTGTATCACAGAGTCACTTATTTCTAATACTGGGGTTAGACCAATAACTAGACCAAATGCATTTGGCCTATTTTATCAAAAAATATTTTTATTAGTAGCTATTTGTGCATTGTTGTTACCTGTTAATATCCTGACACCAGTCTGTTTCTGGAATGAATATTTAGCTAAGCATGTAAGGATATCTAATGTTTGGCAGTCTGCATTTCTCTCCCTTATTTGAACAGATTATTTGAAATGTCATTTGATGTTCTGGACATCAAATTTCTTGCAGTGTTTATGAAATGTGGTAGTCATTTGGGAATATTCTGCACTGGTCAAAATGAGTTTTGAAAGGAGTTATTTAAAGCTTTTGAAAGTTCTCAGCGTGTGACATTTTGGCTACAAAGAGCATTCTTTTTTTTCACAAGTTAGTCACTAGAAAAATAGTTGAGAAGGCATAGCTTTTCTGAGTCATTGCCTTGAGCATTTTGTATAATCTCTGCAATAACAAAGGGACAAAATCTCATGTGTATGGCTAGGATTTCTTCACCAAAAACCTTTATCATTTAAAGAACAGGGGAAAACAATAGAGGAAAAATTTTTTGAAGTATTTTCTAGAAGCTATTCACATTTTCTATCCTTTTGCTTTGATAACATTGATATTAATTACTCCTTCCTGTCCCAATCTATTTAACATCTCTTCAGTGGTATTTCACAAGTTGACGTTTATGTTTCCTCCAATGAAATTAAAAAGATACTTACTCTTGATAAAGCAGCGGGGAGGTTTCTTTATATACTGTCTGCCTGTGGATCCTCTGGGTTTTTTCCCAAAGAAGTGAAGCCATTCAGGTATACTTGTGCATGAGACGTAGTTGCTGCTGGCTGCAGAGCCTATCAGTTTGGCTTAGTAAAGCATGGGTTGTTGCACATGCATTCCTCATGGACTAACCAAGTGAACAGAAAAGCTACACAGAAGTTTTCTTGTGCTTTCTCCTCAGTATAGGCCTAATTCTTCCCTCAAATGCATAGTTCTTACAAGTAGTGTCTCTGAATGCTAAAGAAGTGGCATCTCCTTTAGTCTGTACCAATCAGGTGAAAGGTATTTTGCCAGTTAGATTTTACCCAAGCTGATAAATAGTATTTTGAACAACTTTATAATATTCTGAACAACTTCACAGTTGTTGGTCACCATATTTAAATATTTAATTAACAGACTCTGTGGTTTTTTTCAGAATTAAATTGTACTAGATTACTTTCAACATCAAAATAAAATTCAGTTCTTTGACAAGTCCTGTGGTGTTTGTCATGTTTCATAACTGGAAATATAATTCACACTGAAAATTATTTTAGCTGTACATTTGATAGGAAAAAAGCTTAAATTGTTTCTTATGCCAGATTTAAGTATGCTAATTTCATCTTGTCACCTCATCTATGTTAATATTGTGCACTCCATGTTCCAACTAAATTTGGCTTCACATGGAGCTAATAAATTGTCTTAATTTTATGTAGAAGCATTGTGCAGATAATCAGTATATATCTTATAAGCTTCTACAGTGTGGTGTGTAAACTTAATTCTGAAGCTACACCAAATAACTAAAACTACTCTTTGAACCTTTGTCTGTTACGTGGTTTTGTCATTTTTGATACCGGTTTTAATGATAAGCATGCATAGTAGATAATGAGAAACGTTGACATGGTTTTCTGTAATCTTTTGTAGATCCAGAGAGGGCTTGTTATCTACATATGCTTCTTCAAAGGTGCTGATGAGGATCTTGTCCCAAAAATTGGTATGATATAATCCATATAAATTATTGTATTGTTTGAAAAGGAAGAAAAGCAGTTGAGGCAGAGAAGGTAGCAACCATGTGGAAAGCCATGACATGGCATAATTCTAAATCAGTCACCTGGCTGAAAGAACAGTTTGGTGTGTCTGGTTTCTTTTGACAGCTGTCCAGGCCTCTTTCTCTGTCTATCTGCTCATGACCAGCCTAGAAAACCAAATCCCCTGATAACATTCTAGCAAAGGAGAAAATGCTGCACCTGCTGTTTAACATATTACGTGTGTCGAGCAACAAGTTCAGTCCAGGACAGAACTGACTTTTACATAGTTCATGGCTTGATTTGATAAGTGTTTTAACACTGATCTCACTGTATGTGCAGGATATTTTAAATTATAGCCAGTAGAGGGAGTTGTGTGGATAATGAAACAGTATCTTTCCCATCTCACTTCATTGGTGCTTACATACAGTTAGCATGTGCAGTTTTCTGGTTCAGAAGTGATAACAGCAACATCTGCAATTCTTGTCTTCTTCTCCATGTGCACTTTAACATTTATACTGGAGCAGAGAAGATGCTGCGGATAAGGTCAAATACTAGCGATTTCTATCTTAATCCAGTGCTGTTTTGGCTTGATTTTTTTTGTTGTTGTTCTATTTTGGGGTGTTTTTTACTTTTGTGTCATTTCTTCTCCCTCCTTCCTCCATCAGTAGCACTGGATCCCTTAGGAAATTCTGTGATGCCACATATTCCAGATAAAAATGCCCCTTTTCTGTGGCTGTCTGATACTAGTGATTTGGCTAAATGTTGTGTAACAATAGTCTATTTCAGGCTACTGGCTGGGACCAGCAGTGCACAAGTACAGGTGCTATTGAAAATGCTGAGAGCAGCTCCTGGGAGGTTCTCTTGGTCTTGGAGGGTGCAGTCCTTCTATGATGCTAAATATTTAAATCTATGATATGAAAATTTATTTTGTGCTTGCGAGAGTTTCTTGAGAATGTTACTTGAGAATAATTACATTTTCAGCTGTGTGGCAGCTAAAACAGGCCAGAAAAATAAAGTTCTGTTTCCTTTGAGGAGATTCATCTAGGACCATCCTCCTTGAGTGCCTGTCTTAGAGAATATTGTTTCCAAAATACATTTTGAATTTGTTTAAGTGTGTGGTTTTGGTTCCTGAATCACAACTCAGCTCTTTATCCTTCTAACAACATTAAATATTTATGGGTTCGGAGGCATGACTAGTATCCTCCCAGCTTTTACAGAGTTGGGGTAATGAATTGATTTGTTATAGAAACACCAGAAAATCTAATGTTAGTAAATGCATTGATTTTATTTGCAAGTTTGTATGTTCTGGCTTATAAGCCAAATTGCATCTGACCTTCCTGCCTACCTCCTGTCTCAAGTGACAAACTGGGAGCTGCATGTCTTGAAGTGGAGCACGGAAGGACACTTAGTCTGTGTGAGACCATACCATGGTGCTGTGCCTTCAGCTCACATCAGTGCTGGGTCATGCTGCAAACTACTGCAAGCAGAACGAAAAGAGAGGACAAAAGGCTCTCCAAAGTGCACTGAGGATGGTGTGTCCTACAATGTGGAGTGTTTTGCAAATGCTGCCTATTTGAGTATCAAGCAATTAAGGAAGGCTCACTAGTTGCATCCTGGGTTCTTTTGGGGTTGTCCAACTAGAGTCAACTTTAGGATTTTAGATAGCCAATCACTTCCCCCAAAAATAGAACTTTAGACATATGATATTAATATCCTTCACATTCATCACAATACTCAGACATATTAGTTGGTGAAGTATTTATTGATTGTCCATGTTTCAGTTCATTAGTAAACAGTTTATTTTACTTAGTAGTTTGTCACACATCAAAATATTTGTTGGATCTTGTTTATGATGTCTTGTTTAATTCACTTTAGTTATACTAACTCTTATTGTATTTTTATTTGCAGTCAATACGCTGTTGAATGTTAAATTAAGTGAAAATGAAAACGGCGAGTTTGTTTCTATTCTTGATTTACCAGGAGATGTACTCATCATACCACAAGCTACCCTAGGTGGTAAACCAAAGGGAAGAAAGATGCAGTACCATGCAAACATTGAAAAAGAAAAAGGGTTGGAACTTTACTCTCAGTTTGTGACTTTGTGTGAAAAAGAGCTGGCTGCCAATGCCAAATGTATGGAAGCCGGTGTTCTTGTCAAGCATGGCACATACGGAAACAGGCAGGTGTTAAAACTGGATACAAATGGGCCTTACACTCATCTGATTGAATTTTGAAAAAACAAATTGTATTCTGAATACAGTACTGGTGCCTTTTGTTTGTTTTGTTTTCTCCTAAGCATTAAAGTGCTTGATTGCCTTGGGAGATAGTTTAAAAAAGGCTTTCACTCATCTGTGCTGGTTTTGCCAATCCCAGTGAATAGGATTCCTGAGACTGCCTTGGTATAATGAGTATGTGGTTTGTGTTCATATGCATCTGAAGTGTGCTCAAAACAATTGTTAATATTGATCCAGTAATTCAAAACGTTTATCAACAAAAATGGAACAACGCAATCATTTTTTACTAAAAAATAATGAAAGAAGAATTACATGTATAGCTTGAAGAAGTGGTTTATAGATAAAAAAAGAATACTTTAGATGTACTTATGTCAATTTTTGCCTTTATCTTTTCTATCTATAAAATGACAATGCTTTCTAACTAATTCACTGAATTTTTAGCTTCGTTGAGAGCAGGTACTAAATAAGAAAGTCCATCCCCCTCAACCAGAGTGTGTAAGGGTGGGAGACTTAAGGTAGTACAGGATTGATTGTGGGCTATGCAGGGAAGAATAAGTGAGGCATATCTAGAAACCAGCAGTATCTCTGAATTGCTTGCTTGAAGTTTGCATTCTGAAATATCTGATGTGTTTTGATAGGCTGCCTGCTATAGCTTGGTCTATGTCCTTGTTACTGTGGTCTTGCTGTCTACTCAATTCTTTCATAACAGAGCCTCAGGAAAAGAACAGAAACATTCAAATGAAAACAAAAATAAAGATGGTACAATGTATGCTGCCATCTCATTGTTCTCTCTGCCCCTGTTGCTTCCTTCCAGCTTTTTGTCCATTGAAGCTGCTAGGCAGAGACTGGCTTTCCTTTTAAAGACAGTATTGGTACATTTGGGGCCCCCTTCCCAGCTGACCCCCTATGCAGTTCTGTTATAAACATTATTAACAAATGGTGTTAAGAAGATATAATGGGAAATTCTGTCATGAAAGGCAGTAAGAACAGAATAGCTATATTAAAATGTGGCAAATTCAAAACTGATTCAAATGTGTTCATCCTCTGAATCAACTTTCTCTTTTTAATGCAACCTTATGGTTTAGAAGGGTTCAAAGTGAAATCAGAGATTTTTATGGTTTGCAGCAATTATCCAGAATTGCCATTTGAATAAGAAATTATTCTGGAAGATATGTAAAACCGTATGGTTAGTGAGGATGGCAGCTTGCACAGTCTTAAATTGTAGGCCAGTAGTTACAAATACTCTGTCCTTATCTTTTTGTAGAAAACATTGAATGTGTAGTCTACAGGCTCAAACTATGCCATGAGAATCACGTTTTTTTAACAGATATGAAGCTTATAGTTTTGATAAGAGAGTAATGAGATTTTTTTCAGGTTAGCATAATGTATGGTTAATAATTCTGAAATAAATAAAGATATTGAATTCCTGGCAACTGACATTCTCACAGCTGAAAACAACCATTTACACAAATGGCCTGGAAATATCAGCTATTAGGACCCAAATGACATATTTATTCATTAATAATTAACAGTTATGATAGACACAATATGAGTCATGTTCAAAGTTCCTACTAGCGACATTTAAATAATGTTGTCCTGATGCAAATGACTAATACAAATTCGTTATGATCTGTGTGCTTGAAAAAACATTTTAATTCCTCTTTTTTTGTTGGAGGTCAAATCCTAAAAAGTGCTGAGTAATACCACTTTTCACAGACCTTACAGAAATTGTGGGTATTTAGTATATCTCAGGAATTGATCCTTTGAGGTATAATACAAAGTCTGCAGTTTTTAATTTATTTCCTCTCTCCAGAAAGATCTTTGGCAGCCTGGGAATTCATTCTCTATATTTAAAGAGCTCTGTGATTTCTAAGAGGGATAAGCTTGAAAATGTTTAGTGAAAAACAGACAATGTTCTAAACTCCATCTCACAGTGGTCTGTCATATAAAGCACATAAAAACTAATGTACATTTCAGTGGTTCTTAGGACCAGACAGAACTCTGAAATTTCTGCAAAAAGGTGGATATTTGTGTATTATCTGCCCATTTCTGATTTATTTGTGTATCCATCTTGATATTGCTG
Source organism: Oriolus oriolus (assembly GCA_013400235.1). Lineage (NCBI taxonomy): Eukaryota > Metazoa > Chordata > Aves > Passeriformes > Corvidae > Oriolus > Oriolus oriolus. The sequence continues at coordinate 375,740 of VXBT01008848.1, forward strand.
TCTTCTGCTCCAGGGACTGGCAGCTTGTTGAATGCTGTGCCCCTTGTACTGCTTTATTTATATCTGCTATTGATTCACAATCCATTTACTGAAGGAAGCCATTTCTGAATAACATGCTGGACAATGTTAAAAAAATTGATTAAAATTACTTTTTCAAAGCCAAATGCTTATTCCCTTCAACCATTAATATATGCTTTAAACAGATGACCTGACTCTGCTTTAAATAGTTTCTGTTCTATGACTAGACAAAAACTCAAATAATTATCCTGTTCTATACTTAGAGAATATCTATTAGAAGATGCTTAATATTCCCCACTTCCTTGAAATAACCTATAAAGTCAGGAATCGTCCTTAGGCTATTATGTCTCCAATTCAGCTACCACACAGGAATTGCAAAATCAGGTTTTTGTGACCTTGTTTGCAGCGTACACACCCAGTGTTTTGAAGCTGAGCGTGTGTGGACTATGAACTGGGCTCATAAACACTAATGAGTTCAGGTGCAATAGCCTGTTTTCTAGTCAGCAGTACTCCTGCTTCCTTCCCATGCCCTTTCTGGAAATTTTTACCTCTGCTGCTACACAAAGTATGCAACATACGAGTTTACAACATAGAAATACTACTCCAGAACTGGAAGTTAATAAACAGCATGTAGCCCAGTAATACTTGCAACTGTATTGCTACTGCTAGTGACAGTCTCCAGGCACTGTCCCAAGTGTTACAAGAGCTCAGGATGGAGGCTCTTCACAGGAACTTTCCCCAGGCTTCTCAGAGCTTTGGTTTTATTTGATTCGGCTGTAACAAATTTTTTACTAATGACAGGAGACTATGGCAAATTTGTTTTACTTTTATGTGTAACCACAGTTGTTATGTAGATATTAATAACTAGTAGTTATTCTATGAAGAAAGATATATTTATGACTAACACAGTGTTACAGGGTACAGAAATACAGGCCTGTTTAAACAGCAGCAACCTTGAAAAGTGAAGACGCTGACTGCAGTGTAAAGTAAAGAAGTAAAGGCATGGGATAGTAAGAGATGGGGCACAGGCTGGCGCTGGAGACTCCCAAGACTATGAACAACTTGCCAATGGTCAGTTAAAGAAATACAAACCTGGAGCTGGATGAAACTATTAGGGATAAAAAAGAGAAGAAAGAATGAGTATATGAGATAAACAAAAAGCAAAACGCATAAGATGAACAAAAAGAAAAATACATAGTTGCAGTGAAGAAAAAGCAAAGAGTAAAACTTTACTAGGAAATGTACAAAAAGAGCCCCAAGTGAGAGCTATTTCCAAAAAAAACAGAGAGAAGAAGAAATCATAAACACCAGCATCATACTCTTGCAGGCACAGGACTCCAGATGCTGATGATCCACTGTCCTCCCCCTATCTGGTGGAAGCTACAAGGAGGTGAAAGGGCAAGCATGACATCAGGAAAAGGGGTAAGGGTAGGTACTGAATAGTGTTTGCATAACAATTTTTACTGTAGTATTATTGAGACTTTCTATACAGTTTTTTTATTTTTATTTCCTTTGTTTTTCTGCAATAATTAGATTTGGACTGATAATAATTCTTTGATTAAATTGCTATAGTTGCAATTAAAATAAATTTGGTGTGACTCTAAACATAGGGTGGATTTCTTTTTGCCCATAACAAGATTTTGCACATAAGAGTTTCTGCAGACAGTTGCTTCCCCATGTTGAAATGGCAGCCACTTGATGGGCTGCTGGATATTAGCCAGCCTTTGTGGTGCTTTTCATCAGGCCTTTTAATGCATCTGTGATGTCTGATCTCATTTACCACAAACGCTCCACAAAAATTCTTCATTGTGACTCAATGCAACGACTGCTCTTTAGCTCCTCTTTGAGAACAAAACTCCACATCTACTTGGATTTAAAAGTATGATCTGCTGAACCTCAATCTCACCTCTGGTATAAAAACAGCTCCTTTGGAGGAGGGATGAATCTTTTAACCTTCCATTATTTTTCGCTTTTAGTTTCTATTACTGCCTTCTATATGGACTCCTTCAAACACATTGTTTCTCTTTCGAAGCTGGAGGAGCAGTATGCCACAGAGGGCTAGAATGGTCTCCACAAATGCACAGGCATTACCTGAGGTCTGCCACCAACCTCTGTTGTGACTGACCTCCTTTCTTAACTTCTTTGCATCTCAATTCTCATCTAAAATATGGCTATCTATTTTTGTTTTCAATGCCTTGGTCCTTAAGACCATATATTGAACAAAACAATGACCATCACTGTTTAATGTATTGCACAGCACAGTGGGACAGGACTGGATTGTCTGGGAGATCCACCAGCTGCTTTATTCTAGACATCAGAGTCACAATTGCTGGACAAGAACAGAAAGCAGAGCTTCCTCCTTAATCTTTTTCTTGGGAAAACAGCACCCAAAATTTGAGACACTGTCTCAAGAATTTGGTGAATTTGGTACTTCCTATTTATTCCTTCTTATTTTCTTGAAGCTCCTTGAAAGCAACTCACAGTTTGGGAATCCCCCCAAGATTCTGTTACCAGAAGTGCTGTGCAAATACAGTTGAAAAGTAAATGGTGTATGTGGACAAGAGAAAGAAACAGCAGTTAGAATAGCCCAAATACTATGAATGTATTGTTCATTTTCCATTTAAACCAATGCTGTCTTCTAGTTCAATTACTGCCAGTATGTGGCTTTGGGCAAAGCAATTTTCTGCTCCACTTTTTCCATCTGTGATACAAAGAAAGAATGAAAATGGGGGGAAAAGAGATTTAAAACCACTGGGTTTTTCCCCTTTCACTAAAAGCAAAAAATCACTTCTGATCCTCTTTTTCCATCAGAAGGCAGTACACTTTCACCTCTCTTCACCTTAGCTGGAGCTACAGGAAGTTGCCTTTCACTACCTCCTACTTTAGCCTCTGCCTCACAAATGTGACTTGAGCTAATAATGTTCACAGAGCACTTTGAGTACCTCAATGCACAGTGTGGTATCAGTACAAATAACACCTCATAGTATTTCTAAAATAGGAGTGATCCAGACAGCATGGGAAAGCAAATAAACGGCACTCCTGTCTTACTGTTCTAGTTCATATGTATCTCATTACTCTGAATTTAAAATTGTTTTCCATTCACTTTAATTGTATTTACTGGTGTAAGTGCCGCAGTAGATGCCCTATTACATCAGTATGTGCTAAAAATGTGCAAGAAAGGAGCTTAATGCTATTTAGATGTGCTCCATTAGAAAGGAGACTGGCAATGAAAGTTTTCGATTAACAGTGAATGTAAAAGGTTTTTGGGAGGCCTTAGTATTTTGCTGGCAATCCATCCCTAGATCTAACTTTCTTATTTCCTGCTTCTATGTTGGTAGCTATAGCTAACGTTATCTAGGCCTGCAAAATACTTTTATTTGTGTTTTAGTATTTAAAATAACAGCAGGACTGTGTAATTGCTTGGCAGGAATTCAGGCCTTGCATTTTGTGATAGTACAAAAAGGAACTGTGTTGGTAATAAAAAGAAGCTTAGCAGTATTGTAGCATAAAACTATACATTATTTTTGATACTCAATGTGTAAAAAAAGAAAGATTGGTACCTAAAGCATTGAAAAGCTAGGACAGGCCAAAATGTATTGGGTTCTACATGCCTCCAGAAAGTAAAACTAAATGGTTAATCTTATAATTAATCTAAAGACATGCCTTCTTAATGATTTTAAAATATAATGGAATTTGGGTTTGTTTGCTATGTAATTATTTGGTGATGTAACTTTTGATTCAAATCAGGCCCCTAGTCCTGTGATTCTTACTCATGCATGGACAGTCCCACTGAATTCAAAGGCATACATTCTTTTTTCTTCCTCTAGAGTCACTGAGGATTATAAAGCTGAAAGAATGAAAATATTTAGCTCAGAGGCATCTGTGACTGTATAGATATTCTACTATGTCTGGAATTTGTATGGCAGAACTGACTCATGCTCTAAATCAGTCAACCCACTTTACCAAAATAGACTAATGAGAAGACTGATCAGTAGGTTTGTGCATTTCAATTATTGGCCAGTTGCTTATTTTATTAAGTAATTTGTTATTGAAGCACAATCAGGACTAATGGGAAAAGGGAAAATTGAATTAATACATGGTGAACGCATCTAACTGTCCTATTTTTTCTGTTTTAGAACAAATTACTATAAATTTGTACAAGAATTTCTTTTTTTATTTCAGATTGAAAGGGGAAAAATAAAAATGGCATGCATAACTGCTAAAGTAGAAGCTGATTTGAATCAGTGCATGGTTAACAGTCTGTTGACCAATTTAGGGAAAAATAATAATAAAAATCAAGGTTAGTTATAAATCCAATGAAGACAGACTCTTACCCTTATGTAAGCACTGCTGGCACAAAACATCCCTAAAGCTGATGTACCCAGAGATGGAAGGAGCATCCTGCATCAATATGCCTTGTTATTCCAATTGATACATATCAGTTTAGCATTAACAAAGCACTACTTAGATCTGATATCATGTGTCCTGGGGGGCTGGGCAAGATAACTCTTGGGAAAAACTGAGCAAGTCTTTACTTCTTAATGAATGATGTTTTGTCTTGCCCTGTGTTCATGTAACACTCAAAATTATGATATACTAATTTTGAGTGGGTCTCTGCCTGCTACCATAACAGAGTAAATAATAGGTATAATAATGATAACAACAGCAATTATCTTCCAAAAATTATTCTAGATTTGGGGTTGTTTATTTGTTTCTGAGTTAAACATGATCAATCTTTCACAAATACTGCCAGGCGTTTCTGGTACCTCAGGACTGTCAGAGAGCCCTTGTTTTTCTGGAGCTCCTTATGGAAAAAGTCTTAACACCAACAGTCTTTGAATATAAATTTTTCAGCTGACCTTTCTCACAAGTGAATTGCAAATCGCTGTATTAGTAGCAGCAACTCAGCTCCCGATCAAAATGAGGTTAACTTAGCAAATAACTCTTTCCTGGGAATGTATGTGAGCTTTGAAAACAGGTTAACACCTTTACATCAGTACGAGTTTGTAGAGTTGATTTCTGTGAAGTATAATATGTAAATAATTTCCTGCTTCAGGTGTGACGCATGTTCTTCGTTACCACATCCATTGCCAGATTTTTTTTTTTTAAAGGTCATTGCATCAGTGCTCATGTTTTTTATCACAGTCAGTTTAGTAAAAATGAAACCAGCGTCCATACATGGTAATGCAGCCTGGTGCTCGTGGCATCTACAGCACAGTGTAATCAGGCAGCCCTGCATGTGCTCTTTGAAATATTTTTCAGCAGCATCATCTGCATAACTGAGTACAGATGTTCACAGAGGATCCCCTGCATGTAAACTTCACATATTGAACCTATGTGAAGTCGAATGCACAAGCTTATGCAAGGTTTAGAAACAATTTTGGCTCCTATGATTATGTGTCCCAGACATTATTTCCTCCCCACAATGCTTCCCCTACCTGGAGGGAGGTCGGAGCCAGGTAGGGGTCGGCCTCTTCTCCCAGGCAACCAGTGATAGCACGAGAGGAAATAGCCTCAAGCAGTGCCCTGGGGGGCTCAGGCTGGACACCAGGAAGAATCTCTTTATGGAAAGGGTCATTAAACATTGGAATGGACTGCACAGGGAGGAGGTGGAGTCACCATCACTGGAGGTGTTCAAGAAATGACTGGACGTGGTACTTAGTGCTAGTGGTCTAGTTCACGTTGTGGTGATCAGTCAAAGGTTGGACGCAATCTTAGAGGTCTTTTCCAATCCTAACGATTCTGAGATTCTGTTTGCACCAGTTAAAAGATGATAGTCCCAGAAAACACAGCTTGTGGAGAGAAATCTGGGTCCTGGATTCCAAACATGGCTGGGTATCAGCTGGAAAACTACAGTAAGATTATTGTTTGTTTATTTTAAAACTAAAAAATGATTGAGAGATATATACTTTCCTCTTATTAAGATAGAACTTAAACTGATCACAGAATACATTAAAGAAAATCCCTCCAGTGGATATTTTCTCATGACTAGTGAGTTCGCTAATGAAAATTTGGAAGGGTGGAAGTAATTCCCAGTGACAAAGCAACCTCTTCCAGCTGGACCACCTATGCAGTTGGAGAAACGAGGTGAATTCCTGGAGGAGCTTCAGCTGACCTTATCTGTAAGACGCAGAATTACTCCTTGACTTGGGATCCCATATCGATTTCGGATCACAGCTTACACTGATGAAACCCAGGAGCAACAACTTTTGCAAGTGAACGCTTAATGCAAAGGGCGTGTTCCTATTACTGTCCTGTGCAGCGCCCAGGGGCCCTCCCAGGGAAGTCCGGACGTGGATGCCTAAGGGGTGGAGTGGAAATCAGAAGACATGGCAGACTCTGATCACAGCCAGGTACAAATCCCAGCAGTGCCAGCTGAGCTACCTTCACAAAGCATCACCGAGGGGGTTCTTAAACTGCTGTTTTTGGTGGCAGAGCGCTGAGCGCGAGCCCCCGGCTGTGCCCCCCTAGCGCAGAGCCGCTCATCGCCCCGGGGCGGCGACTCCATCCCCTCCGGCACCGCGACACCTCGCCCCGGGCTCCGCGCTCCCCGGGCCGCTCCCGCCCTCCTCCCGGCCGCCGCGGGCGCTCGATGGCTCCGGGCCCGATTGCACAGTCCTGAGCACCGGAGTCGCCCTCCTCCTCCTTTTCCTCCCCCCTCCCCGCCGGCGGGCGGCGGCAGCTCGGGTGCAGGACCCGCCGCCCCCCCGCGCCGGAGGAGGGCGGGCGGACGGACTGACGGGGCCGAGCCCGCAGAGCGGCGCGGAGCGCTGCGGCTGCCAGGTACCGCGGGCTGAGGGAGGCCAGGGGCAGCAGGGGCTGTGTGAAGGGGCAGCAGGGCCGAGCGGAGCCGGGAGTCCTGCGGGGCTGTGCCTGCCCGAGGCCTGCGCCCGGAAAGTGCTGGATCACCCCCGGAGCCACCGGCTGGGTCGACACACACACAGCCGGCTCTAAAGCCGGCGGCTCCCGGGCTCCCCCAGCCCAGCCCAGCCCGTGCCTTCGCGTCCCGTTCCCCGGGGCTGCGGGGCAGGTCTCAGCCCCGTGAGGGAAGGGAGGAGGGGCGGCAAGCCGGGCGCCGCCCGGGAGTCACGGGGAGCGGCGGCGGAGCGGCCGTGCCGCCAGGCTCGGGGTGGGCGAGCGTGGGTGTTTGCCTGGTGCGGGCGATACGGATCCTGAGGCTGCAGGCTTGAGGGGTTTGGCATTCACTTGCACCGAGGTTCCATGATTTTGGGGTCTGGTTTTGTATTTTCTTATAAATCTTGGTAATTAAGAATATTTGGGGAGGGGTAGCAATGTTGGTCATTCTGATATCTGGAAATGTTATTGTAAGCTTTTGCAGTTTGAATTCCTGGTTGTCTGGATAGGACAGTGATTAAGTTTACACCATGTAACTGGTAAAAACCTTGCACAGGGATGCAAAACCTGTAAAGCTGCACTAGCGTTGACTTTTTGAATGCGGGAAAGAGTAATAGGTGTTGTAAGTTTAGTTAAGATAAAGTTTATTGAGATACGGGTGGAAGGATGATAGGAGATGAGGAAGACAGATAAAAGTTAAGGTGAGTCCAGCTCTGTGCTTCTGTAAGTGAAATTTGATATCTTTTGAATTTTGGATTCATTATTTGTAGTGTTTCTTTGAGTTTGGGGTTTGATGTGGTAGGATTAGGTGTTTGCAGTTGTGACCATGAACTGTACATTTATTTTAGTCTCACATGCCAGAAATATTTTCCCTGTCTTCAGAAATAGTCAAGCTAAATTGTATGCTTTAGTGTTTTGCTACATGACATGTAATATTCTCAATTCATGTATGAAATAACAATTGAGACCCAGAAGATAGATTACTTCTTGTGTGCTGAATGAAGCTTGGGTTTCTTTTCCTGATGCTTTGACACAATGAAAAGGAGGTAGGGGGGAGGAAGCCAGTTTAATGTTACACTAAGTCTAGCCATACATCGAAAACTTCTGCTTGATTATTGAACATAGGATTGTTTCTGTAGTCAGTAAAATGTCTGACTTACTGACTAGTTCATGGTGTTGCATGCCAACGCATCAAAAACGTTATTAATGCAGGATGATCTTCTGTTTTAAGATTCAGAGCATCCTAATGAGGCAGGAGATTAAAAACACCTTCTAACAAAAACATTTTCAGATTGCAGGATGTTTGTTCCATTCAACTTTCACCTTTTTGATTTGTACTGGGTTCGGATAACAGAACCTTTTAAAAGACACACAGTGTGTCTATATCTATGTTGCAGACCAAAAAGGTTTGAAACCTCTAGGCAGTTACATTTTTTGAGCTGTTTTGGAGTTTTCTTTGGGGAACAGCCATGTAAAATACTTAGAGAAAGAACCATTGCAGTGAGGTATGTCAGTGATTCGTGCCCGGATAGTGATCTCTGATCTGCCAAACAAGTCTCCTGCAGAGTTTGCATCTGTGAGGGCTTCTGCTGCTGCTGCTAAATTTCTGTGTCAGTGTTTCAGCGCAGTTGAAGTCTAATCTTAGTAAAAGCTGTAGTGATTTTCAGGAAAAATATATATATTTTTCTGGGATTTCAGTACATGTTCAACAAAAATTCCCGGTGGCTTAATTTAATGCTAAGCTAGACTGGATTCAGCGTTTACCTTAACAGAATATTGGTAGCTAAAATCAACCTGCACTTTGGATAATCCATATGCATATATATCACCTAGTGTAAGTCAATTTAACATTTTAACAAATAATTTCATTTCCTGAAACTTCTGTCATTGTGGCAAAAAAACCCCAAACAAACAAACCCCAACCTGTCAGCATACTTAGCTTGGTATATTTTGTCTTTATTAGATAAACAATATTGTCTACAACATTCTCAGGACTGAAGCTATGTTCAGACATATATTGAAATTATTGCTAGTAGGTGGATGTTTATACTTCTGTGGTTTTCATGCACTTGCCTTGCTACCACACCAGGTTTCAAATCTGCAAAGAAATAAACCCAAAGGGTTCTATGAATTTTTATTCAGACTGAAGCTAGTTATTGCTTTTTGAAGTTTACTTAGTCCAGTTTTGGGGAAAAAGGAAATGCTTTAAACTCAATTTGTCAGTTGCAGTTATGATACTGTTTTTCTGACTATTAGAAGCATTGGTTAATTATTTATATGCCGTTTGCCTGGTTGACTGTAAACAAAATGATGTTCTGAGGTTCCTATAATGGAGCCAAGTTTATCTTTTGACTGAAACTTTCAGAAATGAACCTAAATAATATCCAAGAGTTTTGAGGACCAGGGGGGTCAGAGTGTGCCAGCAGTGCCCGCTGTGGAGCTCAGGAAATGGCTGTTTATATTTCTCAGTAACTGAATGTTGCTGCTTCTTGGTTTCCTGGAATAATTCTTCTCCTGTGGAGATGAAAATTAAAATGATGGTAAGAAACATGAAAGCAAAGTGTATGTACTTTTTAACATGATGAATGAATGTCTTCCAAATTTTTTTTTAAAATGTCTTCTACATTTTGCATTGCTAAAACAGCTATTGCATTTTCAGGCACTTTGTTTAGCGTATTTTTCTCTAATTATGTCAAGCTTTGTCCTCAAAACTTCACAGAAATAATTCAGCATTCCTAGAAGACATTGTCTTGTCATTTCCTTCACACTTCAGCAAATGTATATTGTGTTGTAGCTCTTACCAGTGTCACTATTATGTATGAGGATTGTGGGTGGTCACATTCTTTGAGTGAATATTTTTAAAACCAGGAAGCCCAGAGCAAGGGTTCTGATAGATTTCACTAAGGTCCTTGTTGCCTTTAAGCTTTATTGCTCTTTCGGATACAGGGTAATTCCTTCAAAACTTGGAAATCAATAAAATTTGATAAGTATTCTGGTAGGAAATCCAGTCGTTTGGAACTGTTCCTGTGGGAGTAAACAAGTACTTTGTATGAACATCATTGTTCACAAAACATCAAAATAAAACCCCTTTGTTTTGCAACACAAATGGAAGGAGAAGTTAACAAGAATTCTGTTGGGGCTGCGTGATATTTGTTCTTTAGTGCAGCCTGAAACACTGTGAGAACACTGCACAACCTACGCATGGTGGAGCATGCAATGTATGGAGATGCACTTGGATTGCATCTTTAACGAGTACCTGCATAAATGCTACCAAATTTTCGGTGAGAGAACAGACAAATAACTTTCCCGTGGAAAATTTCTTCATCCAGAGCACTATTAAGAGGAAAGACTGAAAGAAAAGTGTCTTGTTTCAACATCTATGATTTCCGAATCATGTTTCTAAGCAGAATAATTGCATACAAAAATATGACGTAAGTGAAAATTTTCCTAGTCTGAAATCTTCAGCAATAACTAGAGGAAGTGGATGGTTCTGCAATCGTCTGTTATTTCTTGTTGCTCATAGTCGGACAGATTTTTCGTTGCTTTTTGCTGTTTGGGATAAGCATGTGATGCAAATGTGTACATATTTTTATTTAAAAAGGAAGATTTGTGAGGGAGACTGAATCCCTTTATGGCATTGAATATACAATAGAGCATATGAGTACTCAGCCGTGAGATTTATTTGCTGTGTTTTTCACATGCTAATGGACTCAAAATGTGGTGTTAAGAGTTACAGTTCTGCTTGATTTAAAGGCCTTAAAATTTTGGACCTTCTCCTCCATGGCCTGGTATTATTTAACATTATGTGCTCTGAGCTGTGGTCTTGTGATGACTTTCTCTTGTGGCTTGTTCTTGCAAACTGCTGTCGAACGTCACTGTTGGTCCCATCTTCTCTGTGCTTAGCTTCAAATTTCCCTACTGCTGACCAATGTAACATAATACTGCAAAATACCTGGCCTTTTTATGGCTGCGTGTTAATTTTGCACGAAAAGCACTTGTCAGTTTGATGCCAAGGGTAATTTGGCTCAAATTGATGAGACCAGTCAGTGGCAAATTCAGGTATGTGTGTGTATGCATTGAAAGACTGGGCCCTGGTTTCATGAGTTCTTAATCCTCTTCATGAAGTATTTAATCAGTGAAACATACCAGTGTTTCTGCTACAACAGTCTTCAAGGGAGTTAATGTTCTCTTTGTCTCTCCCTCCCCTCTCTTCTTCTTGTCCTGGTGCTGAAATTTTCTACATTTGCTTGTATGTTTCTTTGAAAATACATACAAGAAAGCAGTAAAAGGGCACATGAAATTCCAAGCTTTTTCTTTTTTTTTGGTTGAATGAAAGGCCAAGCGTGATTAGCACTACTGAACATAAAGTATGTACACAGGGGTCACTGTTATGTTGGGACCAGCAGTTACCTACTGCTGCTTCATGTAGCTCTGTGGAGCAAAAATTTGAGGCTTGTGTATATAGAAAAAAGATACGAGTTGGCTGAGTGATGGGGATCTTGCCACACAAAGGATGTGCGAGTACTGATTCACTTACACTGATGCTTTTATATAGCTTTGCCTTCTCTAAGTGAAGATTTTGAGGCAGACTTTGCTTCTGTGAGTTAGTTGGTAGTAGTTTGTAGAAGTCAATAAGTAAACAAAGGCTGCTCTGTCTTCCCAGTAATCATAAGTATCTGTTGAATATTCTCACTCCAATATATTTCAAGTGTCTAAACTCCAAACTCATTTAAGCTGAAATTTTAGTTATTTTTTATTCCTAATGAAATTAATGAGATTCTGTAATTGTTGTTTATTTATATTAGATTATTTCTCTGTATGCTATAAATTCTAGCTAGATTACAGTTAAAGATAACTAAATTTTTTGTTTGCTGGGCAGTCATGTCTCTCATTTGAAGTTGCTGGAGTTTGATCCTGCACTTTTGGCCTTCTCCGGACCTGGGGGCCTCTTTATTTTTGCCTACTAGCATAAACAGTACACAGTAACTATTGGATTTTGGTCTATGTTTCATTCATTAGTAGCTGCATTTGGCTGGTGCTTTAAGGTTTTTCCGCCCAGCTGACGAAGAGCGTCATACTCAGTTTCTCTTGTCAGAAGTAAGTCCAAGTAAGAGCTGGGCAGGAGTTTTGTTTATGTTTGGGAGACACTAAACAGATACGTGCAAGGGTGTAACAAAGGTTTGAGCATCGATGTCTCTCCATGCAGTCAGCTCGGATGCGCTGCTAACGATCATCCCATTAAACTTTTAAACAGTGCTGCAGGAGTAACATTGATCTCAACTGTTAATGGCTAGAATTAAACGTGTCAGGCTAGAAGGCTTTCTCTTAAACATATTGGTTCACTTGTTAGGCAGATGATAATAAATCTTATTTATCAATATATTAACAATTCTTTATTAATAATAAATAAAAGAACGTGGATTTGAAGTCAGTTAAAATACCACTGTGGTGCAGTGAGGGTCAACTTGAAGCTAACAAATGTGCTTCAGCTCTGTTTTCAGCAGTGGGGTGGTTATGGCCCAATGGCAGCTGTTATGAAAACGCTGGTTGTTTTTATTACTGGTCATATTTCACCTTAATCATTACTATTAGTTTTTTTTACTGTTACTCATTATTGTCAATGAGTAACAGCAGTACTTTCTTAGAGAGATAAGATGCACTTGTGTCTCTGCTAGATGAGTCATTGGTACAAAATTGAATCCACAGGTTTATTAGCTTACATCAGATTTAGTGCAGAATTATGTTAATACTTTTGAAATTAGAAAAATATAAATAATTGTTATTAAGGTAAGTTAAATGGTACTTTATTTTCTTCACTACAAAGTAGGTGTAAAGGACTTAGACCCTCATCTAGATTGTGCACTAGATCCTCACTTGAGCATCATTCTCAGAGAACTGAGGTTGATCAGATTTCTGTTTGAGCAGCACTTGTTTGTGGCAAAGAGAAGCAAACTGCTGGAACAGAGATCAAATGTAAAAAATTCTAAAAGAAAATAAATTTGTAAGTACAAATTTGGTCTGTGCAGTAGTTTCCATTGCTTGTGTCAAATCTTCATTGAAGTAATGAGTCTTCATTTAAAGGCTGATTTTTTAGTGAGAGATCAGTTAGGAGTCTGCTTTATTGCAGATTACTTTTTTTTGGTACTTCTTAATTTTTTTGTGCATAAGCAAAATTTGCCAAGAGTTGGAGGGAAGAGTGAAATTCATTAAGCTGCCATTACTGCTCATAGCTTCTTCATTGGTAATGTTACAATTTTTGACTTAGACTTCCATTTGAAAGATATACAGCAGTCTGTGGTCTGCTTCCCTCATCTTTTAAAGCCTGAGGAGATTACCTAGCTTGGAGTGAATTTGATACACATAACAAAGCTATTTGGGTTTTTTACTCTGTTATAACTTTGTCATGGGTGGTCTGTTGGTTCTCATATTTGTAAGACAAACTGCTAAAGGCAGCTACTAAGATCAATCTTACCCTGGGTGAGTCACCTTTTATTTAGAGAAGACTACAGGTCCCTTTTTTCTCATTGTGGTTTGTCAGAAACTTCAAAAATTCAATTGCTGTTGCCTTTTAATGCTTGATTCACCCTTTATTCCTTTCAATTTACAGGGTGGCATTCCATCTAGTGCTTGCTCCAAGAGCTTTTCTGAGCTCTTTTCCGACTAGTCTTGAACAATCCTGCTTGTAAAATTGGCAGTTGATAAATGAAAAACTTTTTGTTAGTAATAAGTAGGAACAACTTCTGCCTTGGCCAATAAATCTGTGTGCCAGTTTTGTAGCATAGTATAAGTGTAAAATAAACTTAGCTCACAGGAAAAAAAAAGAGGTATCTGTGATTGATCTATTGTTGTAGTACTGATGGGAAAGGAATTCTTGTAATTGCTTCAGTTACCTAAAGACAAAACCAAAAGGATGATGTATCACGCTGGTTAGCAAATAATTTCATCAGGCATGTATGCCTTTTTATTTTGGTTGATGGCACAGTATACATCTCATTTAATTAAATTTCACATTTCCCCCCCCACCCCGAATTCTTTTTCATGTTGAGAATATAACACCAGGGGAAAAGCACTATCAAATAATTCAGCAGTTATAAACATGGGTTTCATGTAAATAGAGGTGCATCTTTACTTGCTTAGGTTGTACTTGCATCAATTTACTGGTGCATGGTGATGGCCAATGACTGACAGAACGTTCAGTCTTTCCTGGTGCTTGACCAGCCCAGAGCGTGGCTGTGCCACGCCTTCAATTAGAGCAGAGTCCCACCCATGTCTGGACAGTGTGGCTTTGGGTTTGATGTTTTCTTCTGCACTTAGAAATTGCCGGGAAATATCTTTTATACGTAACAAGGACATATTTATTATTAATCTAACGCAGCTCATCCCCACGTTCTGTGCTTGTGTTCAGCTTTGTGTAGCCTTGTGAGCACTGTGCCTTTTGCTCTGTTCTCTATGAAACCACTATGCTGCAGTGGAACTTATTGCCCTACATTCTTGCCTTTCTTCTCCCAAGTTTGTATGTGTGTGTCCTTCTTTTATCATTACTTTTGAAGCTTCAGGAGTATCCCTGGTGTGCAGGCTTACAACTTATTGAAGGGAGCCTCAATAACCATTTGGAGTAAGTTTTTTGCCTAGGGTGGAGGGTATACTGCTTTCTATACAGGTTCATGGAATCAAGGTTTGCTTGTTGACCAGCAGTGGAAAGATCAGGTCTGGGATTTTTCTTTTTTTTTTTCTGTATGGACAGTTCTGTTTCTACAACACTAATTCTAGCATAATAAGCAGTCAGCCTTTGTAATTCAGTACTAATAGCCTTTTCTTTGAGAAATGTTAGTGTTTCTGGCCATGTTAGCAGGTGTTCGTTATAAAGATCAGCAACTACACCAGAACATTTTTTTTTCTTTAATTTAGGCTAAAAATGAATAAATTTAGATTGGTTTTGCAAATGTGTGCTTATACAATTGAAGTGTTTAATTTAGAAACAAGTTACAATAATAACTTGAAATGGTGTTGCTTAGGGCTTTGTCCAGTCAAGTGTTAAAAACCCCTGAGGGTGCAGGTTCTGTAGTTTCTCAACACAAGTCTGATAATCCTTACAATGAAAATCTTTTTTTTTTTTTTCTATCAAGAGGGAAGCTTCCTTGTTTTAATTATGAAGTAAAGACTCTCTTCATCTTTTTGGTAACCTTCCTTTTTGAAGGCTATTAGGTCATCTTGAACCTTTTCTTCAGCAGGCTGAACACTGGTTCACCAGGCAAAAAGAAGTTTGGATTACTCTGATATCTACATGTACTTTTTATTTGTTTTCAGCATCAGTCTTTTGAAGAATGATTGAAAAGTGAATGCTTTTAAAATAACATGTGACCTGTATTTCATGTGCTGCCAGGACAAGTTCAAGTTGAATGAGTTTTGAAAGGAAATGTTTTTGCCCATGAATTTTAATATTAAAACTATATCTGAAGGCCAGGAGAATGGATTGATAACCTTCATGTCTTGTATTGATAGTGCTGTACGTGAATTTTTCAGAACAGTTGAATCACCTTTGCAAGTTCTGCTGGTTGTTGGATAATCTTTCTAGAAAATTATCATGGTTATTATGCTGTTTGAACTTACTTTTTACTGGTTTAGAATTAAACCGAGTTAACAGAAAAGAAATAAGGAAGGTGATTTCAGTAGTTGACTGAACCCAGTTGTATGGTGTATATGGTGGGTCTGCCGAATTTAAATGTAACACGTAAAGAGTTAATAATATTCATGGAGCTCCATTCTTTTTTGGTGAGCTATCACTTAATAAATGTTGTTATTACAAGACTGGAATTCTTGTTTTCTGTACAAATGACACTTGTGTCTTACGTGCTGTCTTTCCTAACATTGTTCTTTGTATTAATTATTTTCTTAGAAAATCGAGTTCTTAACATCCTTGATCCAAATGCCTGGAGCAGCAGCGAGACAGTTTTTATAATGAAGAGAAATTATCTGCTAGGTAAGTTAAGTGCCAATGTCTGGCAACAACCTGTGATCTTTTCAGTTAGGGAAAACAACTGTGAGTTGTAATCCTGAGATGGGTTTGTAAATTGGATAAGTTGCTGTGGTAGTAGGTGGTTTAGAGATGGTAGACACAAGAACAGGCATTGGGTGAGGGAAAAAAGGAGCATTTGTGACCTGTGCATGTAATTTTCATGCTGAGAAGTGATGAAACTCTACACTTAATCCTACTTCTTTTTGCTATGTTTCAAAAAATGTGTGGATAGAGCTAAATTCTTTGAGTGTTCGAGGAGTGAGATAGTTGGTAAATTGTGAACTTTTGCACACCTAGGCAGACAAAATATGTATAGGTATAATGTGCTGTGTATATTTAGATCTGCTTGCCATTTCATAGTGTGGTGCCTTGTCAAGCTGCTTGGTATTTCAGGTAGATTTGAAGTGACAGTTCATTATAATAAATTAAATGTGGCTAATTTGTTTTTGGTGAGTAAATTTTACATAAAAATATGTAGAAAGTGGTAAAGGTAACCTTCTGCTCTGTGTTTGATGACAGCCTGAGTACTGAATTATTTGCCAATGCTTTATATTGCCCGTCAACTATTTGACGGATCATTTTACACTCTATTATTGTTACTGCATAGGAAAAACCGTGTTCAGCAGTCTCAGTGACCTCTGAAAAGGATAACTTGCTTGGGAGTTTAAAATATGGTTGACATTTTACCAGAATCTACCTGACTGTTTTTATCTGTGAAGCGTACAGAATATCCTATTTTGTATGTTGAGGCTATATGACATTTAGATATTGGGGGGAAGACATCATTAGAAGTATTTTTCATCTTGGTTTGCTTATCAACAATGTGGAAATTCCCAAAATAGTCTGAGAGACATAAGTAAAACATAACTTCTTTTGAACATTGAGTTTTGAAACAGTCTTTTTTCAAGTTTGGGTTTGGGGATTTTTTTCCAAAAGAGATTATTAGAGGTTTGCTCAGCAATGAAATTCTGGGGGTTTTTATTCTGTGCTTGGCATTGAGAATACCTGAAGTGTTTGAATAATATGTCAGCATTTATATTTGTGAATATAATTAACAGGAGTTTGTTAATTGTTAGTTGCAGCTTTTGCTGCACTTTGTTCTTGATAACAAAATCGTTATGTTTGAGGTCAGTTGGTCATTACTTTCAAGTACACGATCAAGGACTAGAAAACCTCACTTCCTGCAAAACAAGGTGAAGGAAAATCAGTTGTTCAGTGGGAACCCCTCTGATATATTCTGAAGTATATTTAACTTCAACTGGCATACTGCATCAATACCATTATCTCATTTTCGAAAACACTTGGTATTACTAAAGACATCTAAATAAAACTGCTATAATTTACTTTTTACATTAGGCTTTCTTTTGAAGTTTTCATTTCAGTAAGTCAAGCATGATTATATATGATATGATTGTTGACTTTCTTTTTTCTGTTTAGGTGTTCAAACTTCTGATTTACCAGATATTAACAAGGAAGAAAACTGATTAATGAAGTTTTGGTAGTTTGTTGGATTTTTTTTTTCATTCCACGGTGCTGAGAGATTTGAGGGAAATTTCAAGGAATGGAGTTAGCTCACAGTTTACTACTTAATGAAGAAGCATATAACCAGCTTGGTGAATTTCAAAAAGCAGAGTTCATTTTTGCATGGTTACAGTTTTTGGAAAAGCTTTTACCAGTGACTAGCAGAGTAAGTGTAATGAGACTTGAGAAGAAAAGCCTATTATTTGTTATTTTGTTT
Organism: Oriolus oriolus; assembly: GCA_013400235.1. NCBI lineage: Eukaryota > Metazoa > Chordata > Aves > Passeriformes > Corvidae > Oriolus > Oriolus oriolus. The sequence goes on from VXBT01008848.1 coordinate 393,367, forward strand.
AAAATCAAAGAGCAATATGCAGTGTTATGTGCCTCATGTCTTGTGTGTACAAGGAGTGAAAGTATATTCAGTGTTAGCAGCAGCTTTCTTAATGTTGTAAGTTCTTGGTCACAGCCTTTCTAGTGACAGAGCCACTTGTCCAATGAAAGGAATTTTAATTATTTTTTAACTCATATTATTACTGCAAGATTTTGCAGCCCCATTACAAAGAATGTCAGTAATGCTTCCACCTAGTGTTGCACAATTACTTGATGTTTCTCTAGCAAGCAGGAATGTAACATCTTCCTCTTTGTTGTTTTTTTTAAATTTTCTTAGTCAAATGATAAGAGGTCTGTTTCCAGCCAACTCTCCAATTGTTTGATTCACTGTTTAGTGTATATTAAATAGGTTATGTAGACATGTAAGAGTAAACCAACCAAAATAATGCTATTAAGGGTTGTTACTTGTGATGAAAATACGTAAATGAAATACAGTGCCAGGTTCTTTTTTTTAAAGAGTATTAAAAAAATTTATGGAAGACTGGATGATTGTTTTAAGGGAAGTTCTTTCTTTTTTAATGCTCAATTTCTTGAAACTCAGCTTCTTCTTTAAAATTCTTTGCTACTAAACTTACTATATATCTATGAATTCTTTTATTTTAAAGTGGGCATTAAAAAAGCAAGAAAAGGCATCTTTCTTTGAGAAAGATTTAAGTATAAAAGTGCCACAGAGAAAATACACTTGAAGTGCTACTAGTAATAATCATGCTCTGAAAAAAGTGTTGGAAGAAGAATAAAATAGTCACTTACTTGAAATGTCTTTTCTTTAAGTATAAAAATGCAATAAAATGTTCATTTGTAGTTCAGAATGTCACTAGCAGAATGGTAATAATGCAAAGTAAAGATAATTTACATTAATTATCTGAAACTAGCTTTTAAATTTAACTGAACTTTAACTGGTTACTGATTTTATTTCCAGGCTGATATAAGGGAAAACCAGAAGAAACTGGTTGAACAATTGACTTCTTTATTAAACAATTCACCAGGACCTCCTACCAGACGGCTTCTTGCCAAGAATTTAGCTGTACTTTATAGCACTGGAGACACTTTTTCTGTTTACCAAACAATTGACAAATGCAATGAACTCATTCGGAGTAAAGATGACTCACCAAGTTATCTGCCTACAAAACTGTAAGTGTGTTTTTACCCTCAAGCTTCAAATCCAGTAATAACGAGACAGATTTAAGTGGTGAAATGCATCTGAGTTCACTGCCACGAAATACATAATAAAACAAAGATTGTGCTGGTAGTCCATGTTGTATGTGTGCATCAGGAACCAAGAGAGTAGAAGGCACCTGGTGGTCTCCAGCCAGACAATTGAAAATCAGGCCAGGGAGAATACCGACAATGGATAACAGAGTTATGAGAGGGCAGGTGCTTAAAAAATGAGGAGAAGGTAATAATAGTGCTAAGAAGGGCAGTAAAACAGACAAGTACAACTCCAGGTACGAAAGACAGTTACTGAGTACATTTCTTAATCCAGCTGGGAAGCTGGATATAGTTAATAACATCTGCAGTGTTTGTAACTAAATACCTGAAGCTTAACCAACAGAGCAGAGAAACATGGACTGTTACTTCAGAATGTGAAGCCAAAACTTTATGTGCAGAAATGTTATGAATAACCTTCATTGCTGAAATTATGCACATCTCTCACTATAGTGAAGCAAATTAAAGATGGAGGTAGTAAAGATTAGATGGTAAAACATCCTTGTGCATTAATGATACGCTATTGACAGCAGAGTAGAATCTCTCTTCCTCCTTTACTTCACTTGCTAAACCTGTTTCTGACAACACAAGTAAAGATTCCTGAAAACAGATTTTGCAAGCAGTCAGTTGGTTCCTTCTTGTTCCAATTGACCTCTTGTGAAGTCTTTTTGAGTTAAGAGTAAGTTTGTCATAAAGGGTCTTAGTCTTGCAAAGCAAATTACTGCTATACTACATTCTTATCAGTGATATGCATTAACATTATAGTTGAGTTGTGTGGGACAGAGCTCTGCAGGCCTTCCTGCTTCAGCTGCAATATGCCACACTGGAGGAAGTGGGATGACATCAGCACAGCAAGGAGGGATGGGGGAGGCCATTGGCAGTAAAGCAGAAATGGGAGATAACCAAAGCCAAAATGAAGAGCAGTAGCTGGGGGAGAGAGAGAGAGGGAGGTGGCCGTGTTCAGAATGTTCCTGGGTATGCAAACAGTGGTGAGGAGAGGAAAAAAGAGATGGAGAAAAAGGTAACTGTAAAATACGATTTTCTTCAATAAAGTTTTGGTAAGGGGATTTCTGATAGAACTGACACAGAGACAACAGGCTACAGAAAATAATTGGAACTACAGAACTGTTTGTTGAGTAAAATCTTTCATCCTAGGCTGCAAATATGTGAAATACTCAGTGTTCAGTGTAGAAAACTGCTTTTTTTGTTGTTGTTGTTTTGATCTTGATTAAAGTGTTGTCTTTGTTTGCCATCTGTTCATATTTAGCATGCATGCCCATGTTGTCTCGTAGCAACACTTCACCGTCAGTGTTCACAATATGTTGATACACCTGGGAACTCCTTTAAATACAGATTCCAGTGAATTGGTCTCTTATCTCATAAATTATCACTTTTCTTCTTTCCTGTCGGTGGAAAATGGAAATGTTTTAGGCAAGGATTTTAAACACAACCTTGGTTAGGTGCTCATCTGCTGCTAAAATTCAGCATGATGTGAATGCTATACCAAATCAGATAAACAGGCCATGCAGCTTGTTTATAAAGGACAGTACCTGTAACCATCAGATGCTCAATTTGGAAGTGAAATGGGAAAATTGTAATTTTGTGCCTAGGCAAACTTTGAACAAAATTTAAATCCAAACTGTTGGCATGTACTGAGTTGGATAAGAGCAATAACAAAAAATGGGTTTTTTAATGAAAGTAGTATTTTGGTATGATAAGAGATAAAACATACTAGGTTTGTTTTTCTTACTGTGGAGGGAATTACTGTAAATATTAAATGTATTTTTAAAATTAAGAATATATTCAGGATGAGAATTTAAAATTATGTATGTGGAGCTTGAATTCAGTTGGGGAATAAGCAAAATCTTGTTTTATTGAAGGGGATGCTGAGCAATGTCTGCATATTTAAGTACGTCTGGGAAAGAGCTGAAAGCTGATTAAACATACAATTCTTTTTCTCCTTGTATTCATGAAATCAATTGTTTTAGTAATAGATCTGTCAATACAAAACCAAAGTGTTTTCACTAACTAATTGTTCAAAGGAAAATGCTCTTTTATTAGGCACCTCTTTCTCTGTTTCTTGATTTTTATTTTTTTTCCTCAATATTAGCATTTTTTGCCTTTGCTAAAGGAGAGGCCAATGAGCACACAGAATCCAATTGTATTGTCAGGTATTTCACCTGGATGCTAAATTCAGAATCTGTCTACAGTGAAAAGTACATGGGTTTATAGTTTTATTTGCGTCCTTTCCTTATTATGTATTGTTATATAATAATGACAGGATTGAAATTACTAGACCATTTGCAGTCTACTATCAACCATCAAGTTGTAAGTAAACCTATCCCTCGCTACTTCTGACAGCATCTGCTGCAGCATGATGCAGAGCATGCTTAGTAAGAAATTAATGTTAAGGTTTAAAGGTGGATAAGAAAATTGTATTCCTATTGTAAAATGTACTGGAAGATTGTATGACCTGAATTCTTGTATTATCCAAGTTACTTTAGCAGCCCTCGTGCCTGCATTTCTTGTAGAGGATATGTGCCACATACAGACCATTTTTTTTCCCTTTTGATGATCCACTTACATTTTTGGGACATCCTGTTTAGTTATTTTGCTGTTTGTCCATTGATTACTTCCGTCGTCCTAATCCATTTCATCTCTTACTGCATCCATTTTCACGCGTCTTTGGATTTGCTTTTGTTTTAGTGCTGCGGTGGTATGCTTGGGCTATTTATACAAAAAATTGGGAAGAATTTTGGGAAACAGTTTTACTGACACCGTTGGGAATGTGCTTAAAGCAATGAAGAATGCAGAGGTATTGGAACAGCATGTTTAAAAAATGATTGGAAAAATAAAAGGATTTTTTACTGTTGGTAGAGGACCAATGAATAAGAGAAAATGCATGATACCAGAATACAAAAAAAAGATTGTGAAAAGTCAGATGAAAATCAGTGTCTAAATTCTAAAGAAGTACTAGAGTTAATGGATTATGACTATAAAAGGATGGATCACAGCTTTTCTTAATCTGATTTCATGAAAGTTCTTGATAAATTAGAAAATTTAATTGCATTATTAATGAGAACATTTTTTCTGTAGCTCATCCTTTATGTTTTGAATTATATACTTGTAATTATTACTTTTAAATACAACATAGAATTACTATTTTCATTTGCTTATAGAGTTTTAGGGCAAGTTATCTGCTTTAACTTATTTCAATATAAATAGCTCTCTAAAAGACTCAACCATTTTTTACCTATTTCAGTAGTTGGCGTTTTGTATTTCCAAAGAACTTAGGGTTACAAAACTTTAACATTTCTCTTTCATTTTTCAGTCTCAAGGTCGTTATGAAATCATGCTTAGTTTGCAAAATATATTAAATGGTTTAGGAGCTGCTGCTATCCCCTGTCATAGAGATATTTACAAAGCTGCCCGATCATGTTTGACAGATCGATCCATGGCTGTCCGCTGTGCTGCTGCAAAGGTAAACTGCCCCAATAGCTGTTTTTAGTAGCTCCCTGAAACATAAAATTCTGTTTTAATGATTGATGAACATGGAAGTAAATACATTGTTTGCTTACCTGTGTTTCTTTAATATTAACTTGGCAGAAAAAATTCAAGTAATTTTGGTATGAAGCAAAGTGCTTATTTTGTTAGGGAGAACTCAGTGTATTATGGAGCAAACTAAAATTTTTACTGAGTGCTTTTCCATGTCAAAACACTTTTATTTCCCTTTTTTTGTCTAGTGTCTTCTTGAACTTCAGAATGAAGCAGTATTTATGTGGAGTACAGACCTGGATAGTGTTGTTACCTTATGTTTTAAGTCCTTTGAAGGTTCCAATTATGATGTACGATTAGCAGTTTCAAAACTTTTAGGCACAGTATTGGCTAGAGCTCTAACATCTAAGACAACAGGTAAAGTATGTGCTTTGTTTGCTCATTCCTCATCTGTAAAAATCTGTAAGATGATAAGAAACTCTCAAGTTCTATTGAAACCTGAAGTAAAATCACATTATAAGCTTCTTCCAACGGTTCTTATCTCTGGTTTGGTCTTTTTTCTAACTTTTTTCTTGTGAAGTGCTGTGCTTTTTGTTGTGTTTATCTATCTATCTATCTATCTATCTATCTATCTATCTATTGATCTATCTTTATAAAATAATTAACAATGAAAAGTGTTTGGTAAAACATTTTCTCCACTGTGAGATTGTTATTGTATGGAGAGAAATTAGTAACTTCAGGAATTTAAAAGCAAGATTAATGTAAGTAGTGTGGAAGTAAGTAAGATTTGAGGCAGTCTCTCTGCCAAACTAAAAAGTTAAGGATACCTTCAAGCTGTTTTTCTGCAGTAATTGATACAACATCTGGATTGTCAGTGGATAGCAGTATAAATATGATTGGAAGCAGAAATTAGCAGGCAGTTTTGTTCACACAACAGCCACGTAACAGTTTTTTCTGATAGACAGTACTTGAGCTAACTGAAGCATCCTGGCACAAAGTTATCATCTCCAATACTTTGTGTGATTCAGACTGAGTGGTTTCAGTCTTTGAAGCCCCAAGCTAAATATCTAACTGTAATCCAAGCAAAATATAACAGGGTGTGGGATGAGTGCGATTCAGACTGTTTGTTCTGCTTCGAATGGCAACAAAGAAGACCTTCAGTGCAATAAGCAGCAAATGACAAAATGACATGCCTTTAAGCCCAGCTTACTGTCTTTCAGAGTACTTGAGGCTGTGTATTAGCATTGTAGACTCTGAAGTCTTGGTTTACAAAGTATTTCCCTAAGAATCTTTTGGAGAGAATTGCTGTGTTACAGAAAAAAAATCAGCACTTTTCTCAATAAAATAAAAAAATAATATTCTGACCTCCTTATAGACTCGTTAGATTTCTTTAATCTATATAAGCAATGTACTTGTTATTTCTGAAGCTCTAAGATAAGGTTATGTAAGAAGCTTATAAATTATTTGGTTGGCTATTTCAAGGAGTTTTGTCCTTATTTGAGTTATTTTTAGTTAAAAAGAAGTTAGAGCTAAGTGGGGCAGAAGCTAGATGGGAGCTAGACAGCTAGAAGGAGCTGGGGAAGAGGTGGAGGGAGCAGTACATGAAGAAATTGGTAGTCCTGAAATTTGTGCATTGTATCTGATAACCTGCTGATGTTGAGGGGGTTTTGTTTAATATTTTTTTTCCGGACATGTTTATCTCAAATCCTGTCATTCCTTTTCTCATTTCAGTCCTCGAAAGAGAATGAAAAATGTAGCAAAAATTTTAGGTGACTTAGTTTGCACAGTGTGCTGTCATCATGCTAAGTTTACACATACATGTCCCAATATGTATTTTGAAAGAACTTTCCTTCCAAAAATAAAGCATTGGGATAGGAATTGGGGATAAATAGTTTTCCGAGACAATTGTAAGCATATTTTATTATTTTCACTCTTTTAGAGAGCTATCTTAATGCTAAGGTGAGTTGATTTTTTTCTAAGAGAACCTGTAGCTATGCACTTACTTGGCTAAGTGCAGCAGAGAGGTATCTGCCCTGTGTGAACTTTGGAATAGAGGCTGTCTTTGCTGGTAAGCTGGAATATGTAAGAACCAGGGCTTTCATGAAGCTGTGGGTAGTAGGGGTAGACCTTACAGACCTTTTTGCAGAGGGAGTATAGATGGTAAATACTGAAGGTGGAAAAATGTAAGTATGCATATTAAGTAATGGCTTAAACTACTTAAAGGCAGTTAAAGCAGGAAAACTTGAGAAATATTGTGCTTTGCTGGAGCACTGAGTGCTAAAATGTCTTCATTTCTGTTGTGAAGTTATGCTCAAACAGTATTTGGATTTGATTGTGCTACGGAGTTTGTGCAAATTATTTTTACTAACATTAAGGGAGTTGAAACTCTCTACTTCTAAAATGTAGCAAGATTTTAGAACTATTCCTCTAAAGATTTTCATCTATTCTTAGCATCCACCAAGCATAACTTCCGCAGAATCTCTTTGGAAGATGTGATGGAGCTATTGGGAACTGGATTTCTGCGTGGAAGTTGTGGATTTCTACGAGCCAGTGGCGATATGTTGAAAGGGACCAGTTCAGTCAGCAGAGATGTTAGAGCTGGAGTCACCCAGGTTTGGATTACATCAGTTATGATTTTCTGAGATTGCTAAACATTTGTATCATTGCTTTGCTCTGCATATATCTCTTCTTTCATCCTTTTTTTGTATCTGTGATGAAATGTATATACTTGAAAATAAGGATTTACTTCTTGAGTCATGCTAGAAAGAAAAAAAAAATATTTCTGATATTGCTTATTGTTTACCCGAGAGTTTGAAATTTTAAAAATTAAATATATACTACTTGTGAAAGTGTCACATGATATGAATTTCAAATGAGTGATATAAATCCTCAAATTTTTAATTTACAACTTATTTCCTTCTGTCTGAAAATTAAAGGGAGAAGTTACAAGAAATGTTTGAACTTGGAATAGTTTCCTTTTGTATAGGGAATTCCAAGTCTAATTCTGAAAGGATGGTTCTGCTTTGAGTAAGTGCATGAAAAGTAAGGAAAACAGAGTTTAGTGGAAAAAACCCAGCATCTGTTTTGCTGTGTTCCAGGATGCTCAAAGCATATAATCATGTTACCTGAACAGGACTGAAGTCAGGCCATGTAGTGCATGCTGGTAAAAACAGTATAGAATTTTCAGATAATATCAGGTTGGCTTAATCCTCTAAATATTATCCTAAGTGTAAGCATGCTAAATTGTGGATATTCAAATATGAAACCTGTGAATCATGACAAAGATCATGATGAACATTTATGTATTCAACAGCTGCGATTATTTTAGTATGTTGCAGTTCCACAGCTATATGATAACCACCTTTGCCAGTAAGGCAGTTTGTCAGTACATTTCAACTTCTGCAGTGCAAAAGATCTTTAAAGTAGCTTGAATTGCTTATACAAGCTGCCAGATTTTGCACTGAAACAGCTAGAAGGTGCTCACAAATTGTCGTCTGTGCTCAGGTCTTGCTGAGTGGAAGCATTAACTTTTGGCAGCGAGAACAGAAAAGCCGGGGAACAATAATACCTTGACAGCTATTTGCCTAGAAAATGCATGCCAGAGATTCCTAGGGTGTTCTATAGACAGGGTAGTTTTATTAGTTTTCCAGGAATATATCAGGTATCTCAGTTGAATGTTTTGACTATTTGTACTGATTTTTTTTCATGCATTTCTGTGTTAACACAGTAGTACCCGTGCTACATGGTACACTCAAACTGTACCAGAACAGTTCAAATAGTGCAATGTTGCTATAAAAAAAGCTTGAAAAATTGTGAATTTATCAGTGCTTGTGAGTAGAAAACACTTGCAGTTATAAAATGTATTAATTAGTGAGTTGCAGCTTATTATGACTTTAAAAATAAAAAAGTCTCTGAAAATGACTTCTTACATATGGAAGATTTTATATTTGTTCAAGCCAGGTTCAAGACTGACTTTAAAATTAAGCCATGGCAGTATCACTCTTCACAAGCCTATCCTGTTAAATTCCTCAGTTTTCAAATCTTTAAAACCAGGGTAATGTACTGATGCATAATGAAGCCTAAGTAGTATTTGTCAAGAACAATAAGCTGCTAACAGGATCTATAGTATAATTATTTTGTCTACAATCGTTCCCTTTCTTTTACCTGAGTAATTTTGTTGTTTATGTTAGACACAAGACAAAGTGTGTGTGAGGCAAATACAGAAATTGGTGACTATAAGCAGTAATTTTGAACTTTCTTATGAGGAATTTTGTGTGTTCATTTGCATATGCTCTTTTTTTTGTATTCAGTTTTCTTGATCTATTCATTAAAAAAATCCAACATATGCACATAGAAGGCAATTGTAGGGGAGCTTATTATGTGGCAAAATAAATGGTCTTGTGGTGATTAGATTTGTAAAGTGATTCTGCATTCTTTCTCTTTGTGGTGACAAACATAATCTTTTTATGGTACCTCCATTGCAAGGCAAACAATTAAAATTCATTGGGTTGAAGAACAGTGCTTGGGGGCTGCAAATATTCCCTGATTCAGACCCTTTAATAACCAAATTTTCTCTGGGTTATGGGTTATAGTTTTGTAACATAGTTCTTAAAATGCATTCATACATTAAATTTGGGTTCCATGTGCAGAATGTTAAATAGCTGGAAGCTGTTGTTCAGTGAGACCAAACACAGTGTTACATAACAAGTGCCTGTGCGGGGTAAACTGCCATTTCTCACACTCTGGAATGAGATTATATGGGCAAGCAGCTAGAAATAACTTACAGTCAAAGCAGGCTGCAATATTAGTAGTGAAGAACCACAGAATGTGCTGAGTTAGAAGACACCCATAACAGTTTCGATAGTAATTCAAATTATTTTTAAAAATTATATATATATATATAATAGCTGATACCTGAAAGTGAGAATATATGTGATGTATGGATGCATAAATGTATACATCATTTCAGTTTAGTGTTCTAGTTGTGGCAATGTGAAGATTTAAAAAAATAAGTATGTAGGATAGTTAGCAGTGATTTTCTAGATATTTTGCTCTAAAATATGTTTCTTTTCAAATCTCTTCCAGGCATATGTGGTATTTGTCTCTACCTTAGGAGCACAATGGCTTGAAAGGAACTTCTCTGCCTTCCTATCCCATATTCTAGATCTTGTGTCTCAGTCTCACCCCAAGGCTATTCAGAGTCCGACGGATGCTATCAGCTGTCGCCGCTGTGTTTCATTCATCCTTCGAGCTACAGTAGGAGGCCTGCTTGGGGAAAAGGCTCAGATTGCAGCTGCCAAGGAGATTTGTCAGGCCATCTGGAAACTGAAGAAAGTTGTGGGTATGGGTCTAACAAGATTATCCATTTGGGCCTCTGTTTTTCCTTTTTTAAGTGATTGTCCAACTACCTAATCCAAAGACTGCAGAAACAGAATATATAGTGCTGATTTATTACCATGATAATGTAGAGGGCTTTTGATGGACTGCTTTGTTTTTAGCTTGGGCTGGTTATTTGCTTGTGTGTGTCTGTGGTTTTGTATGTGTCTACTCACCCAAGAATATACAGATTTTGTAACACTTCAGTCCTGGCAAATAATTTTAACCATTAACAAATAAAATAATTGCAGTAATAATATACAGACAGTATTGTAAAGTAAGTTAGGTTGGCAGATAATGCATGTCTAGTCAGATCCTGCCTTCTTGTTCAGAGCAATTGACACTACTGAAAGTTCAAAAAGAAGCATTTGTTCCTAATGGACAAATGAGCATTTCTCCTAGAGAAAACAGATCTCTTGCATGATAAGGTCTTGTACACTGCTTCCAGAAAAAGCCTCTGATCTTCCACCATTGGCCTTCTGGAGAAGAAGAAAGAGAATCCTGGACATAAGGAGTTTTCCTCTGGTGTACAGCTGCATGTTGTATCTGATTTAAATATCTGAATGTTTTGTATCTAAACAGACATAATCATTTGTGTCTCAGAAGATAAACATTCAAAAAACATTGCATTTTTCCATCTTCATTCTGTCTCTTTGCCTTCTTCCTTGCTTGCTCTTGCAAGATTTCATTCTTTTCTTCCCTTCCTTTTTTCCTTCGATGCAGTAAAATCTGGCAAGTTACATCAAAGCATGTCTTCTTCAGGTTACTTTTGGTGGGGCAGACGGTAACACGCTTCTTGCTTGCTTACTGTTCCCCATCATGTAAGGATAAGCAATTTGGTAGTTTCCATTTATCTATACTCTTGCCCTCACTGAGGTTACTTGCACCATCCTTTCAGTAAAAGAAATGTACTTGTCTCAGTGAAGGTAACCCTTTGTGGAAACAATAATAAAAATGGTAATGGTAAAAGCTCATTTAGTAATATAAACAGCTTCTATTGGCAAAAACCTTTCTCCCATCTGTTTGTTTGATTGTGGTAATGACTTCATGGTGATTTTCTTGTGTTATCAGATGCTGCAATGAGTGATGGTAACTTGGAAACAAAAATTAATACAACAGATGTAACAGCAAGTCAGCATGTGCTTGTGTGTGCACTTCAGGAACTTGGAAGTCTTGTTTATGGCTTAGGAACTACAGCAGCACCATTACTGCAAGACTCCAGTACAGGTACAAGCCCTGAATTATTCTGTGAACCAGAGTACAAATTAAATTTATATTCTTTTGTTCACTGTGATCTTCTTTGATTTCTTATGGCTATTCTTCTGGTGCTCAGTCTCCGTACCAGGATCCTTCATATTTCTTGTATTATTTTCTGTTTTCTTCCAATAGATTAAAAAAAAAAAAGGGAGGGGGGAGGAGGGAAAGTTGGCAGCCTTACATGCTGTAGGAAAATTTCAGACATTGCCCAAAGAGTTCTGTATCTTTCCTAACCTGTACAAGTATGTTAATTAAATAGAAAAATCATCTTTATCAAATTTAACTCCATTAAGGATTGCATTTAAGGTCCAACACTTCATAATGTTTATAATAAAATGGTTTGATTGAGCTGGGTACCCTTATTATTTTCATTTAGGTGCATCCATGGCATGGATTTCTGCTTCCTTACAGAAGCTTACAGATATTTTCTGTGCATGTTGGGGGATAACTGTGTAATATATTAGGTTTTCTCCATAATGTTACTTTTCATCCAGGATAAATTTTTCTAAAAAGAACTTAGTTGTTTAAATTTGTTACAATTACTTCAAAATAAAAAAGTACTTTTCCAAGAGAAGTATAGAAATTGGATAGTGTTATGTTTGCCAGTCCTGTATATACATTTTTGTTAGTTTGACAATCCGCTTGCCTCTTTTTTAAGCGTGTTTATGCGTTTTATTTTTCAGGAGTTCTGGAAGCAGTAATTTCTGTCATTCTCCATCCCAGTATTTCAGTGAGACTAACAGCAGCTTGGTGTTTGCGCTGTATTGCAGTAGCATTGCCCTCCTACGTGTCCCTGCTGTTGGATCGTTGCATTGAACGTCTTAGTGCATTGAAATCCTGCCCAGAAGCAGTAACTGGCTATAGTTTTGCTGTTGCCGCTTTGCTGGGTGCAGTAAAACATTGTCCTTTAGGAATTCCACATGGAAAAGGGAAGGTATGGTCTGAATACTTTACATGTAGGCCATTCTTACATTTTTTTGCAGGGGTATTTACATGTTTTCTTTGTGACATGATCACAATACCCAATGATATTGATAAGATACTTTGGTTCCTCAAGAAGAGGGCTTTGAAGCATACCATAACTCAAATAAGCATGTGTTTTTCTCACATGTATCAGGATCAGAAATTCCCATTTCTTGGGAATGACTCTCAAGTCTACAGGTTAGTCAGTGCTTACAGCAACAACAGCAATTGTGTATTACCTTGAAAATCTTTGGTCAAGTCCGACAGATACACACTTTTACTTTATTGTACAGAAACCAACTTATTGCATTAACACAGTCTAAGATGTCAGTGTCCTCACTCTTGCAGATAGGGTATGCTGTGCTCTGAAGTTTTAAGGATATGCAGCTGTACAGATAAAGACCAGGCAAAGGATCTGTTTCCATCTTCGTGGGAATTTTATCCATTGAGTTGCTCATATTTGGAAAACTATGGTGCATTACAAATGTCAGCAGTACACGCCAATTCTTCGCATAATGTGGAGACTTACTTTCTCTCTTCTGAAAATAAGTGTTTCAGAGTCAGTGGACATTAAGAACATTCTGGACATTCAGAGTTCTGACTGATGAACTTTCCCTTGTGATTGCTGAAAGATCATGTGGAGAGAACAAAATGAATGTTGTTTGCCCACTTATATAGATAAGAAGTGCCATTCAAATATTCTGCACCTAAGCAGAGCTGAAGTTTCTGTTTGACAGAGAAACGTGATTCTTAACAAAGATTTGTTTTCACAGAATATAATAAGATGAAACAGGGCTAGGGAGGAGGTATGGGAGGGCACAAAAAAAAATATGGGAGGAACACTCTATTCTGTACTAAGCTGGTGGGGGGAAGAATAGAACAGCTGACAAAAGCCCTTTCTGCTCTCACCTAGGAACACTGCCAGATTCCAGACTAGCTCTTCTTCTGAGGAGCAGAAAGACACCAGTGTTGAATAGAGCAGTTTTGAGAAGGAAATATCAGACATAGATAATAATGATCTGTAGAGAAGCTGTTTTATATTAATGGGTTTTCCTTTGAGAGGACAGTTAGAGTTGCGGGTGAAACCTAAAGAAAAGAAAATAGTTAGTGAGTTTATATATATTTAACATTCGGTGCTGTTCCTTAAAATTCAGTTTTAAAAAATCCTTTGAATACAAGGCATTTCTCCTAATACAAAGAGAGAAAAATTGTCAAAAATCATTAAATTACATCCTTACTAGCATGTATGCTTTACAGGTTGTTTAAGTATACTAAGTTGTTAGTGATTTTTTAGTAGTATAATTTTAAAAAGGTACTGTTTTATTTTAGAATCAAATATATCAACTGTAGCTGGAATCTATATAAATATGTTTCTTCTTTTACAACCACCTGGTAGCATTATGGAATTGGGGAAACTAATATTTTCAGGTTGGAAAAAAGACTTCAAATGGAGTTTTGGAAGTGTAAAAATCTCAAACATTTTCGAAACAAACTTTTATGTGCAAGCTTTCATGGCATTTTAAGTGTGAAAAAAATTTATAGAAGGGTATTTTCTATACTGATGCTTTTAATGATACTTTTGATAATGGCGCTTCTTACTTGCAATACTGATTTATGGGCAGTTTATTTTGGAGACTGGACATAATGCAAGTCATAAGAAATATTTTTTTTAGTATGTGCGGAAAGTAATTGAAGCAAACTATATGCAGAATTCTTACAGCATTTGTAGCCATACTGTGGTAACTGTGCACGGACACAAGGTGTGTTCCTCCACGTGAGTTCTGGGTAGCTTGTGTTTTAGTAACAAGTGGAGTCACCTTGCATTTAGCACATAGTGGGCACATGCAATTATTCTGGAGCAGCAAAAATAGGATTAATTCTAACTATACTATTTTAATTTATTTGTCAGTCATACCATTTGTTGATTTGAAAACTGGTCAGGAAGAATGATAGACTTTATTCTGAAACAAGGGTAAAAAGATCATTACCACTCTCACCCCTTCTTCTGAGCTGTAAGTCATAGATGTCATGCATACGTCGTGACTTAAATAGAATATCAGAACACTTCTATCGTTCGAGTGCATATTCCTATGGGAATTAGCAGTTGTCATTTTACTGCTGATAAAAGAGAGGTTACAAAGCAGCAAAGTAACTTACCTAGTACTCCATAGAACTGTTGAAGCCATCCCAGACTAGTACTGAAGTCAGGAGTTGCAACTTCATGAGCCTCATTTATTGCCATAGTGTAAGAGGAAGGTGGCATTCTGTCTGAGAGCAAGAGAATAGGATTAAGTATTACACCAAATAGTATTGAAAAAAAATCTGGTAGTTACCAAAATGTGATGCTCTGTTTTTCTCTTTTACTTTGAAGGTAATCATGACAGTAGCAGAGGATTTGTTGTGTTCTGCATCTCAGAACAGTCGCATTTCACTGCAGCGAATGCAGGCTGGATGGCTGTTGATAGCTGCTCTCATGACATTAGGTAGTAACTTTCTACAATTTTTCTTAATCTACATTAAGGCGTTGGGTGTTCTGTCTGATTTTTGGTTGGAGGTTTTGTCTAATTTACTGCTGCAAAATAATTTTTTAAAACCCAAATGTCGAAATATTTTAGAAAAACTTTCTGAGATAAAAATGTTATTTCTTTCAAATTTGCTATTGGTTCATTGTGAGCAATGTCTGAAAAATAGTGATTGGAGTGGGACTGTTATTAATTAAATGTAGATGATAAATTTCAAAGTGAATCCAATCAAATGTCCTAGTGGTCATGAAGAATTTTTAAATATTTGTCACAGAAAAAAATGAGCTAATCATTTGTGTTTCCATCGTGTCAGGCATTTGAAATCTTACAGAACTTTCCGATGCATACTAATGGCCAGATTATTGACTGTGATCAGTAAATTACTAATTAAGAATGTATTTTATTGTCTTTGGTCATATTTTTAAGGCACTTGTCATGTTTTCAGGTATTACTTCTGCCCAACAACTCCCATTTTTTTTTCTTATTAACCTTAAATTAATTAACCTAAAACAAATGTTTGCTTTTCTGAACATTGCTATTGATCATTACATCTCTTTTGTCCTGGTGATCCACAGGGTCTATACTTAGCAAAACAGAGATTGTAGTTGGTTTGGTAACATACTAGTAAATGTGTCAGTGTGTAGTTACATGTGAAAATGAAGTACCAAAACAGTAAACATTTGAGAAATTACATATGAGAAGGCTGGGAAAGAAGCATAAGGTTTTATTTACTGCTGTAAAGATTTTGTGAACACAGAAAAAGAAAAGAATGAAAGAAAATTTCGTTTTATTAATCCTTGCATTGGCATGACAACTGTCAACATTTACAGGTCCTGCAGTTGTCCAACATCATCTGCCACGAATGCTGTTACTGTGGAAGTGCATCTTTCCATCATCTCCTAAAGAGCTAGAAACAGAAAAGACACGAGGAGATTCATTTACTTGGCAAGTAACCCTGGAAGGTCGTGCTGGTGCTCTCTGTGGTAAGCAGGATTTTCTGTCTTTCTCTGCCTGTTTATAATTGGTCTCTTAGTTAATTTTCCTTCTGAAAGAACAAGGACGTTTCGTACTGATTTTTTTTCACTAGATGGTAAAGGCCATATTCACTCCTCAACATATATGCTTGCATATCAATATTTACATATAAATATATGTTTCATTTTAAAAAAAAAATTTAAAAACCCAAACCAAGAGAGTTTTTCCTCTCCTCCTTCTAATCAGTTGATTTTCAAGCAATAAATGATAATCAGGAAGGTTGCTTCTCTTGTTTAGCAAGCAAATCACAGTAATGACTGAAGACCCAAAGCAGGGTATGTTCTGTTGTTTATACAGTCTATTATATTTGGAAAATAGTGGTTCTGTTTCCTACCAGGTAACTTCCTATAAGCAAAATAGAATTGGTGAGCCATTCAAACATGTTTGTGAGAGTGGAAGGATTTGGGTAAAAAGTACGATCAGGTAGTTGGGATTCTCGGCCAGGAAAGAGTGCTTTGAATGTGGCTGCTCTCTGGTAGGTTGCAATTTTTAATCATGAAATACCGTGAATTTGGATTTCCAAGAAATTGCTTTAGTGATCTTCAAGTACTTAAGGTGTTTCAGTCTTGTATTCTAGAGTACTAAAGGGTGCTTTGCTTTCCAGAAAACCCCGATATAGTAATCACCCCTCTCTTTCACTATTAAGATGCATCACAAAGTGCGGAATTCAGTAGTAATTTCATTTCAGAACTACCTAAACAATTAACCTCAATCTTTTTTCTTTAGAAAGTATTTAATACAGTATATTCTCTAGGTGCTTTTGAAAATTAAACTCAAATTTACTTTTCTGTAAATTATATACATATTAATTGGTTCCTAAAGTACAGTAACTGAACTAAATTTTAATGGAAAACTAGCAAAGTAAGCAGTAGGTCACTTGATCATCCTCCTGTTTTCTTTTTATTATTATTACAGAATTATCATGAGGTTGAGTTATATACCATCACTTAATTCATAACAAAAGGCAAAAAATAATTGCATTTATGTATACAATTAAATACAGGATATGAATATCCAAGCTGAAACACAAAAAGAGTGCATCTGACTTTTTTTATTTGAGATTTTTATCAGTTTCTTCAATTCTTGGCCAAAGTATATTTTGTTTATTTTCTTCTACTTTTATACACTACTACTGATGTAATAATGTAATTACTTTGCTAATGTGATTTTTTGTATTTCTTCAACAAATCTCACACTAAGTAAATTGAAATCCAATTCCTTTTCTAGCTATTAAAAGCTTTGTTTCCCACTGTGCTGGTCTTCTTACGGATGAAGTTGTTCAGAGACTTCTTCCTCCTCTGCCAAGTGCTGTTGATTTATTGACACAGTAAGTGTATACACACAGTATGTGTGTATAAAAGTGTTATTTGAAAAGCTAGAGTAATCTTCTGTATTTGATTAGTGCACTTTCTAAAGAACTTTCTTTTCAAGAGACAAAAATCAGAGTTTGTGTTTGCAGATTCCAGTGTCATGTGAAAAATCTGAGGAAGACTTTCTTGCAAGGGTTTTTTTAAGTTAGTTTTTATGTACTGCTTTTTTAGTTAAACATACACATTTTCATTTATATACCATTATTTTTTATAATATAAGAAACCAAGTTCAATAATATGCTTGGAAAAACATCTTTTAGCTATGGATATTTTTTGTATTTAATTTCAGATCTAAGCTGGAAAGGGTTTTATAATTTTTAAACTTTTGCCTTTGGAATATAGAACAATTTAATGCATTTGGGCTCTAAGCTCTAACTTAGAGAAATATATCTAAAAGTTTATTGTCATAAATATAGGTACAATCAAAGGAAATAGAAAACTTGTTTATATAACACGTGGAAATAGACAACAGACATTCTTTCAGAATATGTGAAATAAATCGGGGTTTTTTTGCTATTAGTTATGCAAATCAAAACTGTACTTCTAATATGTATAGATTTTAAAAACATTCAGTAGAGTGGTACAAATGAAACTAAGGTTTTACATAAAACTTAAAGTCCCTACCATCTCTGACATGCTTTTTATATTTTAAGGCTTTCTTCAATATACAAATCATATGGGAATTCCTTAAAAACACCATCAACGGTTTACAGACATAAACTTTATGAATTACTGGCAGTATTGCCCCCAAAGGCCTACGAAGGTATGTATTTCCATACAAAGAGAAATCCATTAAAAATACCATGGGCTCATTTTTAAGTTTTTGTCCAACACATATTCAACCAGCAAAAATTAGTTCCACCTTTTCTAAAAAACAAATTTTATTCGCTCTATTTAAGTTTGATGAATTGTAGCAAAGTCACTGTGGTTTTGAAAAGCTAGTGTTGATGATCTTTTTTCCCTTCTCCTAATACAAATACAGATGTCTGTTACAAAGAGACACTTCTGCTCTATTTTTGGTTGAAACTTGAAGTTAGACAACCTTTCAATTTCAAACTAGTTGAAAAATTCCTTTTCTTTGCCTGTTTTACTTTTCCATTGAATCCTAATTCCCAAAGGTGTAACTTTAGCTTAAACTAATGGCATATAGACCACAGAAAGAATTCAAATTAATTGATTTAACTAAGCATATATTACAGATATATGAATCTGATCCTGTGCAGATTATGGATAAAAGGTTTGTATTTAAGGGATAGTTTCAACAAGATCTGGGGATTGACTACTTTTTATAGGAGAACATAACAAAAAGAATCTAGGCCTCTAATCTATTAACTATGTACTGTAGTTGGATGGGTCTAACTTTTCAGCTAAAATATTTATTATCTTAGTTATCTCTAAATCATTTGCCATACAGTAGTGTATGGACTGCAGCAAGGAACTATGGTATTTGTGACAGCTGTAAAGAGAGGTACAGGGTATTCTTCGTGACAGAGACAATATGGAGCAACCAGGCTCTAAATTAGCTGTATCCTCTGTATTTTGGAGGGAATCCTTACTCAAATAATCTGCTCCATCTAGTGGTAACTACTAAGAGAATCGGGGCAAATCCCCAACCTATGCCTTAAAGCTGTTGTCACATGAGAAGTCTGTATATAATGAAGCATAGTGTATAATACTCATTTGTGACTGAAAATTACACCTCCGTCCCTGAGAGCAAGTTATTCCTTTTGTTCTTGTGTTACAGGAGCAACATATTACAGAATACAAACATTTGGGTATGGCTGGGTTTGGCAGTTTCTTGGTGTGTTTGGGATTTTTGCATATGTTCTAGCTTCATTGAAAATATACACTGTTTTACAGTGTGACCTGCAAAATGTAACTCTTGTGAGAGAGCAGCCTAGCTGAGGATGCTGCATTCTAGATCCAACAAATAAAGAAAAAGCTTGAAAAGTTTGTTACAAATAAATTGACACCCTACTGAAAGCTTTGAAAATAGCCTTAGAATCAAACCAGTAATTTGGCAGGTGTAGTCTCAGAGGTGTCCGCCCGTGTGTTTGAGAGTGGGGAAGGAATGGAAGTACATACATTGCCAGAACTTGTTTTTATATATTTTAACATGTGAGTGTGCATCATTTAAAAATGCAATGAAAAGTTTCTAAGGTAAACCTTGAAACAAATCCCATTCTTTCCACAGTATTTCCAGTATGATAGCTTCATGCAGAAGCTGTATGTCTTTGCAAATACTGGGAATTTTAAAAATATATTGGGTAAACAATATCACTATGAAACTCAGAATGCTTTTTTCAATGTCTAAATCTAGTCATTATAATTAGTACTCTTGTGTTGCACAGCATGGCACATTTTACATGGCTCAGAGTGACACACTGATTGAGAAGCTTTCACCTGTTTGTGGTTTTATTTCTTTTGTATTTGTTTTCCTCAATCCAGGTAGTTAGCCAGATGATAGAAGTTGTTTCTTTTTGAGAAAATTGGTGATAGAAACATAGACCAGTTGTGGAGTTGTAATTCAAGCTTTTAGTATTTGCAAATAATGTGCAAAGCTTGTTTTCTTTAGTACAGGAGGTACAAAACAAAATACCCAAGAAAATAAGCAGTTGAAAACAGACTATTCATATACAAAGAAGCCAAGCTTCTTTGTCAATTCATGCCTTTAGATTTCTGAGGCCTAGGATACTATGACTTGTTTAGGTTCTTCTTGGTCCTTTCCTGCTCACTTTCTGCGTCTTTGTTTCTTTTACTGCTTTGTCATCTCTAAAAATCATATCTGCTCAAACAGCAGAATTTTAAGAAGTTTTACCATGAGTGTGCATGAATCACAAGTGATGTTTGCATTATTTCAGCAGTGACAGATATGAGAAGAACATATTAGGTAAACTTGAACATCAGTGAAATACATTTAACATGTTTTAGTTGTTGTCTTCCATCCAAAGTATGAACTTGTTAAGCTGGGGAAAGCTGGTTCTGTTTCTAAGATGACAAATCATATTTGTGATCATTTTCATGTGTCATTAGTTTTGGATTATAATGTGCTCATGTTTTTGAAGCTAAACATTTATTCCTTGTGTGTTAATATAAAAACTTTTATATTGTCCGAATTGAAAATTTCACAAAAATAATTTCTGTAGTTTGAATTCTATTCGATTTCTTGATGTTTTGTGTTGTCTGAAATGAATATGTTTTGTCACACAACTCATTAGGGTTCTTTTCATTCTTCAGCTTTTTGTGCTTGTTATGTTCCACTGTTTAAACCATAAAATTGAATACAAGCATTCACTTCTCTTTCTTAATAGGATGAGATGAATAGCTAGAATGCTGAAACAGCATTCTGGCTTAAAATTTTGAACTGCTTTACATTGGGGTAATATTGTTTAAAGTGTTCAGGATTGCCAGCTGTCTGGGACTAAAATAAATGTTTATTTGGTTAAAAAAAATGCTGGATAGCTCCACAAAATTTTATTTCAAAAGCTATTTTTTCTCATAGGAAGGGGATTTAAAAAAAAATTGTTGTGGTGACTGATAATGAAAGAACAGCTTCTAGTTGTTAACTATCATGGGTTTTTTAAAGGCTCAATTTCTATTCCTTTCACACGTTATCAGTACACCTTGCAATATATTTGATAGTGCAAACATTTTTTATTAAGATTTGAGTAAAGCATTTTAGGAGAATTACATACTTGCTTAATTAGTCAGGGAGGCAGGCAAAGCAACAGATGCCTGCAGGGGAGACATGCTGATAGGGCCAGGAGTTTGACGGGTAGGGGAGAGAAAGTCAGCTTCTCAGAATAGATTCTGTTTTCAGGAAGGGTTAAATAGCTGGTTGCAGCTACCAGCTCTAACTATACTAATAATTCTGCCTGTGCTCATGAGGTGCTGATAACTGTGTGGTCCCACTTTTTGGAACTTCCATTTGTTGAAAATTATAAGCAGCTTTAGTGCCAACATATAATTGTGTGATCAATCAACAACAAAACTGAATGCAAGGAACTGGATATGTGGAGTTAAGCTCCTGTCCCTCTCCCCTCCCTGCTTCTTATTGCTGATATTTCCCAGTTCATGAGGACTTGACTTTTCAATCTTAATGCTCTGGAGGTAAATTCGTATGTAATATTTGTATAAAGACTGTACATTCTTTAAAATCAGTTCTGCAGTGTTTTTCAACACAGTTACAAACCAGTCCTTTCTCATCGCATGTGGTTCAGCACTGGAAATGTTCTCTTACTACAAAGCCTGTTTTAATAACCTAAATAGTCTGACTCAAAATGCCTAGTGTTGTTGTATTATGTACAGCCTTGTCAGCAAGAATATGTGCAAAAATATGTGAAAGTTTTAACTACCAGTGTAATTTATCATAATGTAATCTACAATAAACTCTTCCTGCTTCGGTTTTTGCATGCAAACTCCTAAAATAGGGGGCTGCATTAATCAGCTTTTGGTTACCTATCAAACCTATGGATGTTTCAAATTACTTCTGCTTGCCAGGTCCAAGTAGTCCTTTGTGATTATGTAATACGTTCCATGGCATTAATTTTCAGGAAATAGAAGAAAATATGGCTATGTTCATAACTGCCATTTCCCCTCTACTTTATTTGTAAATAACTAATTTACTGGATTATCAGTTTTATGGCAGTATGCCTACTGTAAAGGTAGAAGTCTCTGTTTTTCAGCTTCTAGATTGCTGTGGGTGCTTAGCTTTCTTATGTCAGGTACTGCTCTGTGGTTTCCCCTCTAATAGAGAGTCTTCTCTAATTAACTATTTGAAGACTGAAGAGAAATGTTAGATGGATGTTACTATTTCAGGATGAATATATTGCTCCCAAAATTGCTTGTGGCAAGTAACTAACGAAGAGTTTTGAATATTTTTTCTTTAATTTAAAGGAAACTTCAGTGCTGTTCTAAAAGAGGTAGTGACTGACTTGACTGTCCCAGATAGCCAGATTGATGCCTCTACATTCTTGCTTCCACCCCTTTGTCATGAGAACGACCTCCTTTTACTCGGTCCCTTACTGCAGGAGACTGACCACCGATTTATCGAAGAGCAGGTACTTTTTGTTCTATTATAAAGGTATTGTTGTATTTTCATAGAGTTGTAGTTATTTGGGTCAGTACTCATTTAGACTTGGTCAAAAATACAGCTATCACTTTTTTCCTTCTTACAGCTCCTTTTAGGTAACAGCATAGCTGGTGGCAGCCTGGAGTATGACCCTCACTCAATTTATGAGAAACTTGCAAAAGGGGATTCAGTACCTAAACCACTACCTCCTGCATTATCTGTTATCAGTGCAGCAACTCGACTTTTTGGAGTTATGTTTTCCCACATAACAGAATCTCACAGGTAAAGCAGTAACTGTAACTGCTGGGGATTTTTAGGAGATGTTAGGAGAATTTAGGAGATGTTGTAAGATGGTTACAGTGTTTGACATTGAATGCAGAAGAAAACAGTTCTGAAAAAAATAATGAATTGCATAAGTGGAGTCTGTAGACCATCTGAATAGCGCAGTTCAGAGTGCCAAATTATTGGACTTCTCTCCTTAGGGTTACTGACAACAAAAAGGCACATCCAGCAAGAGGTTACTCTCATAGCAAATTCTGTGGACCAAGAAAAAGAATGTTTTGTTTTGATAACCAGATCAAAATGGAAGCTATTTTGAGAACTATGACACAATTTTTGTGGTGCTTAATGCATAATACATTTTTATAAAAAGTGGATGGGAAGAAATAAGAGAGTGTGTCTTAACACAGTTCTGTCAAGGTACAAGAATGCTTAAAAGACATCAGAAACTTCTCTTAGGTTTTTGTCTATGTTTTTTCTCTCTGCATACATGGCATTTTGGTTTGTTTCACATTTATAGGCACATTGATTGCTAAGGCATAAAATTCCTGAAGATTTTTGCATGCAGTTGGTTCTTCTGTGTGCCACTGGTAATATCTTTGAATGAAGCTTTAGAGCAGATGAATTATTTTAAAATCAAATAGCCTTATATTTTCAAAGCCAGCTGTAGTTAGACCTCAATCATTAGACCATGATCACTGTAGCTGGTGATGGTTTTATAGTTTCCTGTGTGGGATGAGTGTTTAGACTTGATGAGTCCTGAGTCTTGATGTCTTCACGACTTTGAATGCTTGGGATGTAGTGCAAGTTCCAGGCAGCTGTTTGTATATGAGAATACCAGCCAATAAAATTGCCACATGATTTATCTGTTCTTCTGACCTGCCTTTACTTCTTCATTCTGTTTTCATTGACTACTTTTATTTTGGATTTTTTTTCTTTGTTTGTTTTTTTTTTTTGCCCCAACTGTCACCAGCTTGCTGGTTGATTTTCTTCATCTGTTTCTCAAGACATGAATTAATTGCTGCAGATACATACATTTTCATTTTATTTTTCCTTTGCCCCCTCCTTTCTCAATTGTAAGTCAAAATTCATTATTCCCATATATAGTTCCTTTTAATAGTGTCTGTTTAATGTTACTTAAATATAAGTGATCATCTGTGACTACATAAAGAAACAAATGTAAAAGAAGTTCATGTTCATATAGGGAAGTTCATATGCTGAAACGGAATACACAATTTTTGTAGTAGTAGACAGAGATGTCAGTTGAAGGAAAATGCTCAGGAGTTATTTCGTTCTATCTCTTGTTTCTGTAATATGTAGGTTTTGTTATGGATTTTAAAATAAAATTTAAAAGCTTGATTTATTTCTTTAATTTTCAGTTATATGGTTTCTCTTCTGGTTTTGTTTAAGGCTCCAGGTGTTAGAACAGTTGTTGAATTCCATAAAGCAAACAAAAGGATCTCGACAACAAATAGTACAACTACATGTTGTGTCAGCCTTTTCTACTTCCTTAAAGGTAAATCTGCTCTCTCTCTCCCCTTTGTTTCTCCCTCTCTCTCTATTAAACCATGGCATCTCTTGGTTGAAATACATCAGTTGCTGTGGTTTAAACCCAGGCACGCAGCCATGCACTCACTCCCCCCACAGTGGGATGGGGGAAAGAATCGTGAGAGTAAAAGTGAGAACTTGTGGGCTGAGATAAAGACAGTTTAACAGGGAAAGCAAAAGCCATGCGCACAAGCGAATCAAAACAAGGAATTCATTTCCTGCTTCCCATCAGCAGGCAGGTGTTCAACTGTTTCCAGAAAAGCAGGGGTCTATCATGCCTAACAGTCACTTGGGAAGACAAAAACCATCACTCCAAAAATTCCCTTGCCTCCTCTCAGCTTTATATACTGAGCGTGATTCCATGTTAAAGGAAGAGCTGTTGTGGGAGCATTCTCACGCTGTTCGAGGACTCACACACACACCACCCGAGACTTTAACTGCTGGGACAGGAGCCCCTTTGCAGTGGGCAGCCCCAGTGAGCAGACAGGTGTCCCCTTCATCTGCTTGTTGTCACATACACTCACTCCCTCGTGTGCTTCCTTCCTTCTTCTTGACTCTGAGTTTCCCATAGCAGAGTGTCAGGCATCAGGTTTATAAAACCAAGTTATTTAATAGTTATACAGCAGCAGGTCAGCTCAAGCTGGGTGTCTCTGGAGAAGTACTCAGAACAAAAATCCCTTGGCAATTATACCCTTATGATTTATGCACCTACCCTTCATATGCTCTTTATGTGCTTTGCACATGTCTCTGGGTCCAGCAGTGATTTTTGGTAAGGGGTCTTCTAATGTGTTACTGGGTTCATTCCCTGTGTCTGTGCAAGTCGGTGGTTCTTGAGGAATTGCAGCTTCTGCTGCCAGCTGTAGTCTCCTGATCTTCTGGTTTGAGTTTCTGATGATCCTGCCCTCTGGCAGAGCACAGAAAATTAAAAAGCCCTAGACTTAGGATAAACGCTGCCTAGCAACAATCAGTATGTTATCAATGTTCTTGTACTAAAGACAAAACACAGCATTGTACCAGCTACTAGGAAAATTACTCAGAAAATTAACTCCATTCCAAATGAAAACATCTCTAGGTATTACATGGCCTAAGCCTTCATCTAATCCAGCCACTCATGCTGAGCCAGTAAAGCTAGGCAAACAACATCCTAAATCACTGAGTGTTTTACCTCTATGTAACTCATTGTGTTTAAAACTTATTTATGCTACACAACTATCTCTTGACAGCCATGTGGTACGGAATCTCCCTCTGGTCTGTTGGGGTCACCTGTCCCAGCTGTGTTGCCTCCCAATTCCTTGTGCACCCCCACTGTGCTCACTGGTGGGGGTGGCACAAGAAGCAGAAAAGGCCTTGGTTCTGTGTATGCACTGCTCAGCAATAACAAAAACATCTCAGTATTGTCAACCCTGTGTTCAGCACAAATCCAAAACATGGCACCATTCTAGCTACTGTGAAGAAAATGAAATCTACCCCAGTCCAAACCAGCACAGTACACAGAAGTTTTTTTGTTTTGATTAACAATCAAGGTGGTCAGTCCCGTTTTCTGTGGTAATATATTGGTTTGTGATGGCATAGCTTTCTTGAGTGCAAAGGATTCACTGTTTAATTTTTCCCCTTTTTTAATATTAGTTTTAGGGAAACCTGTTCTAGTACAGTCTAGCATACCAGCATCCATACAAGTGTCATTCAAATAAGAGAGATATGTAAAAATTCCGTTTGTATCATTTCTGTCTTTGTCACTGTCTTTCATATTTCTTACTGTATAAATAAAAAAGTAACAATTGGTAAAATAAAGTGATCTCATAATTATCTACTATTTGTTGGTTTTCCCTGATGCTTTATTTTGTTCATGTTCAGTTTTCATTCTTCTGTTCTTAGGCAAAATATTTTTAGAATAGGCAAGAACATTTATAGTACAATATTTGCGTTTGGGGCATATTTAGTATGCAGTCCAGTTAACTGCTGTAGCTTTTGCTCATGCTCTTATTTTGGACTGAGATTTTTCTTTGTGTTATTCTGTTCTCACTGGTTTTCGTCTTGATTTTTTTTCCTGAATGTTTTGCTAATGTGTTGGTTCTATTGCAATCTATCCAGTATTTCCTAAAATCATAATGTCGATACTATAATGTTGTGCAGTGATGTACACTTATGTGGGTTTAGATGTCTGGCTCTCAAACCAGCAAATTAAAAGAGAAGAATTCCTCAGACAAAGGGGAAGAATATCAAAACCCATCTGCAGGTCTTGTGGTTTTTTGCATGACTGAGAGAAAAGCACACTCTGATTATTGTCTAAGTGTTTAATATATTTAATGTCTATTTTTAGCATTTGGCTAACTGCAAGGGAAGTTTAGGTTCAGAAGAAGTTAGAAGATCTGCCCTGATGTTGGTAATGGGTGCCTTGGAAAGCAATAATCCACTTCTAAGATGTGCTGCTGCAGAATGTTTGGCCAGGTTGGCGCAGGTGGTTTCTGACAGTGCCTTCACTGCTGGATTAGCGCAAGTCAGTTTTGACAAGTAAGTTCAAAATAAGCATGAAAAGATACTGCTTGAGTTTATAAAAATGTTTGAGAAATCTACCTGACACCTATTACAATAATTTTTTAAAGCTGGTTTCCTTCATGAATTTGATGTCACTTCAGAAATTAACAGGAAAAAGCACTGCCTGAGTTCTGCATGTGTTTCTTAGTGTAAGACTATGTAAGTAAGTATGTAGACTTTCAAATGAATTAAATCAGCTGCTGTTCTAGCAACATCATTTAAGTGTATCTAAAATATTTTTGATGCTTTCTTCAGATAAGAGGCAATGTATGACCTTAGAATTTTGAAAATGTAATAGTGTCTAATAAAATTTTTTGCTGATTATATACAGAAATTTCATTTGTAGATGTGCTTATTACATAGTAAGAGTCTTGGTGGTTAAACTAACAGTTTTCTTTCAATTAATAGGCTAAAATCTGCTAGGGATGTGGTATCAAGAACAGGTCATTCTTTGGCCCTGGGATGTCTATATAGGTACCTAGGAGGAATAGGTTCTACTCAGCACCTGAATGCATGTGTTGGAATCCTTTATACTTTGTCTCAGGACAGTACTTCTCCTGATGTACAGGTACTTGTCACTTATATAAAAACATTATGTTTCAAATTAACTGAATTGTATCCTGGAGTTTAAGGTTCTTTTTTGTGTAAGAATAACACTTCACAGCCTTGTAGGCATACCTCACAGGTAATGGCTGGAGCAGCAAAGGCAGTGTAGAAGACAGTCCCTGCTCAAAATCCACCTTCAACAACTTCCATAGCAAGAACTATGATGATATGTGGGAGGTTCTTGTTCAATGATCTGTAAGACTGATAAGGCTCGCTTCAAAAACAGTATCTGATGTTTTAGGGGTTGATTCATTTCCCATTCACCTATATCTTGACTTTGACTAGATAGTACCTAGAGTTTTTTGTTTATGAGGGGGAATTTTTGTGTCAGTTTTTGTCTCTTTTACAGTGTTTACCTCACAGCAATTTTGTTGAAGGGTCATATAGTAAATAAAAGGGGTTTGTAGCCTAAATGCTATAGAATTTGGTGGATATGTCCTTGAGTAAGGCAAGAAATTTTGAAGACTAATTGCTGTTACTTCTCTGTGGCTAAAACTGTTATCAGTCAGAAGAGCTTTAAGAGACATTGAGTGTATTTAATGTATTTGTCTAAATATCAGTTAAAGAATTTTTAAAGCTTTTTCCCCAGTATCTTTACGCGAAGAAGAACTGCTTGTTGACGTGAAACAGATGTGGCTATTGGTGCAATGTAACTGTGACTACAGCAATAGGTTATTTCAGCAACTCCAGTATTTTTTCACAATTTTATTCTTGCGCAAGAAACTGTAAGAAATTTTAAAAATAATAGAATATAATTATATATAGAATATAGTTAAACTCATTTACTACATGCAATTTTTTGTTTATTAACGATGATAAATTTTAAATGGTTGTTTCATTGCACAACATACAGTTCTTTGTAAAATATTCAAAAGGGCTTATTCAACATCATATTCATAAAGTTTCTTTGTATAACCTCTCTGTTTGCTCCTTTGGAACCTAAAAGTGCAACTTCTATTACACTTCATTACTGAATTTCACTTTTAACTATCAAATTTTTAAAAGGTCTTATGCATATCATATAGACATTACATGACTGCTTCTTTTATTTTACAGGCATGGGCACTACACTCTCTGTCACTAATAGTAGATTTGGCTGGCCCCTTGTATCACCTGCATGTGGAACCTACCTTATCTCTTGTTCTCACATTGTTGTTGAGTGTGCCTCCCACTTACGCTGAAGTTCATCAAAGCCTTGGTCGCTGTTTAAATACACTTATTACCACTCTGGGTCCTGAGTTGCAAGGTATATAACATACAAAAGTGTCAACTTTGTTTGTTGTAGCAACCAAATTGCTAAACATTGTTTGAATGTGTGTCATTGCAACTGTAACAAGTAAGCAGATGCTAAGTTTCTTTGCGTAGTTGCAAGACAGTATTTCATAGGCCATGACTTTATGCAATCAGGATGGCATGACTGCTGGTTTTCCAAAAATAGTGTCTCTTGACATCATTTCCTTTGTTTGAACTGGTTCTCCAAGCCTTCCCTTGGGCTGAAATTTCTTACGTGAATTTTACATTTCACAGTTCTTACATTTTTGCATCTTGTAATTCTAGCATGAAAAGAGAAGGTGTTCATATTTCAAGAGTTAGGAGCCTATCTGTGTCTTAGTTATGATGCAGACATGTAAAATTTGCATCTAAATCACCAGAGAGCAATGTAATCACTACTCACTGATATCAAAGTATAGCACAGATACAAGGATCATCCTTTAGGAGGATGAACGATATGGCTGGCTTGGGAAAAAGACAGGTTATCATGTTTATTAAAAATAAATATGTTTTAAAACCAAACAAAAAAATACCCTACCTTCTTTATTGTCAATATAGGCAGCAGTACAGCAGTGTCAGCCTTAAGAACTTCCTGCCTTTTGGGCTGTGCAGTGATGCAGGATAATCCTGACTGCCTTGTTCAAGCTCAAGCCATCTCTTGCCTTCAGCAGCTTCACATGTTTGCTCCTCGACACGTCAACTTGTCTAACCTTGTAAGCTGCCTCTGTGTGAGTATATATTTACTAGTTTATATCCTTGTATTTTAAAATTTCATATTTTTCATAAACGCTTAAAAATGCAGATGTTTCTTTAAGCACAGAAACTGATCATTGTGTACAGGTGAGGCGTTTCATGTTCTCCTACAGGCAAGTATTCTGTATATCTTCATTTTTTTCCTCAGTTTCTGCTTCCCCTTCACAAGATGAGCACATTCTGTAGAAATCTTGGCCTTCTGAACTGCTTGCAAACGCGATCTGCTGTTCTTATTAAGGCCAGTTGTCTGGGAGGATATACCATTCAATACAACTTTTTGCTGGATTTTTACCAGCTGTTTTATGTTGGCCATTTTTTTCCCTCTGCTGCTTTTTATGCCTTGGTTGAAGGACTGATTAAAAAAAAAATTGTATATAATTACTGGGAATCATTTTGTTTCTTTTTGTTTTTTCATGATGCTGAAAAAATTGTAGATTTCTCAGTTTTGTATTTTCTGTAGCACTCATGCTTCAGTGTACTGACATCTTGGCAGTCAGTATAAAAATTTCTAATACATAAGTAACAGTCAAATCAGGTCTTTGGAAAAAATAAACAGGGCTTTTTCAGCCCTATTTGACAAAGAGGTGGGTGAGTTTATTTCCTGGGTGGCATTTTGGGGTTTTTTGGGGTTTGTTTTCACACAGTATCTCTCTGTCTTTGAATAGCTGCTGTTCTGAAGTGCTTAGTTCTATAAAATAAAACCCAAAAGTAAGGCTATTAGCCTTGGTGGATTTAGGGGGCTAGCTAGGTGGGGTTGGTTGGAGAGTTTTGTGGGGTTTTTTTAAATAAAACTGTCTTGTCTCACTGTCAATCAGAGAGACAGAAAACCCCACAGACAGTAAGGTGTGGTGGGATTTTGTTTTAATCTCATCTATTCAACACAGTTCTTATTAATATCTTCCATTGGATAGCACTTTTGTATTGATACTAAACATAAATTAATTTTGTTTAAGGTTTAGATTCCTTACATTTTCTTTATGTAGCTGGACTAGAAACATGATTGTGGGAGCTAGGAAAAATTGAAGAAGGTTTTTCTGCCCCACACTGTGATACACATGGGTATGCTAGCTGCAGAAGAGCTGGAACTAATCTAAAGTCTTCTTTGTTTTAACATACACTAACAATTATTTTCTCTTCTCTGGGTAAAACATAATTCTTCTTGCATTGACAAAATCACAACAAACCATGTCAGTCAGTCTCGTGCTTGGAGGATGTGGTACCATTTGGGAGCATTTCTAAGTCCATGTACAGTCTGCTTCTATCTCTAACTAATATCAAGTACCTACTAATAAAGAGGATGTCCTGACAAAGTTGTCTTGTCTATATAATATTACTGATTTTTGTTGTTTTTACAAGTTGTCTCAAAGTACTTCATACAGCAGTTTATGAACTTCATAATACTAAATTAGTCAATTAAGAAGCAGGGGTCATGGCTTGAGTGTGTGTGTTCCCCTCTATCCCAGAAACAAATGTGGGCTTCCTGGGAGAGGAGTCTGCCGCGGTCAGTGGCTTTACAGGGGTGACTTTTTCTCATTCTCGTGAACTTGTGCAACTAGGGCCAATGTTGCTGGCACTGACAATTCAGTAAATGTCGATATGTCTCTGAAGAGTGTCATAAACAAGGTTCAAGTGTGTGCTTTGCAGGTCTGTGAGAAGATAATTGCACAAGCAGAATTCTGCATTTGTAAAACTCGACATCCATCCGTGTAGTTTCCACCCACTAAATCACCACCTCATTAGGGGAGCAGAGTAAGTTGTTGGATCTGAAATCTGCACTTCACTGTGCTGTTTACTTGCAAGGTGACCCTCAGCTAGTTATTCTTCATGAGTTTAAATGTCTTCAATTTGGAGAACACGGTGTGACAGTCCTCCTTAGCGTTGCATTTTGAAGTCTTAAGGGGAAGTAGCATGCAAAAGCTAGGCCCTAGATCATGTGGATATTCACCATTGCATTCTTTATTTAGGGAGGAAAAAGGGGAGAGACAAAGAATCTGTGGTCAGATGAGTGATCTTTTCCCCCTTCATCCACAGAAACATGAATTTTCACTCACAAAATCTTGAAAACAAATGTGCAAACAATTTTTTTTTACTTTTTTTAGTAGCATTTGAACCAACTCCTCTCTCTACTCTCTTTCCCCAAGGATTCTATAAAATGCCTTCAAACTTGCCTTTTAAAAATTCTCATTCTCCCTGCCATTCCCCCCCAATTTCCTCTTCGCCTCCTCTCTTACCTCTCTCTGCTCTCTCATAACCCTCCCTCTCCTCTCTCTCCTCCCTCTTGTCCCTCTTAATTTCTTTTTTCCCTCATTAGGCGTGCTAACACAATTTCTTGTGCAGGCAGCTGCAAGCTGCCTCCTCCACTTGTCTTCCCAGCCCCTGCAGCATGGGATGGTTCAGGTCTCCAGTGTGTTTAAACAGTTCAGGTTGTAACTTTGCTAGCACTAATAAAACATGACTTAGGCAATGGACACTCTGCTTCACTGGCTCGTGTCTTGTGGTTTGGTTTTTTTTTCTGTATTGTGTACATGTGCTTATCATTATCTAGCTTCTGTTCTTCAGCTTCTGAGAGTGTTCCCTGTTTGTCAGTTGGATCTTTCACAGGGCTTCTAACAATAATGCATACTTACTCTGCTATTTGAATTCTTGGCTCCAGCAGAATACAAATCATATGCTATTAATCATGTCTAAAATTAGCTCTAAAACTAACTTAGGTGAGCACAGACTTCTGAAGAGCTTATCTGTGTAAGCTTATGATGTAGTATTCCTCAACACAGTGAATGCCCGTTTTCAGCTCTAAGCTATTAAAGATATTTTGAAACACAATAAGTATACATTGTTAATAACTATGCTGTCCTGTTGTCTTGGTACTGTTTAAGTATTCATTTTAGGGGCAGTTGGATTGGAATTTAAGTGTGTTCAACATGAAAAATAAGAGAAATGAACTAAAGAAATTAGGCTTTTGGTATGTTTGAGATAAGATTCTTGGTTTTATTATATGCTGAATTTATATGTTACAGTCTCCATGTGTGGTTGATATCACTGTGATATCTATTTTGATTTTGTCATGACTGGTTGTCGTTTGTTTTTGTGCAGGAAATCTTGTTGGATAATTCTGTGTTGGTAGGTCCCTGTGCCTTGTTAATCCTCAACTTTTGCAGTTTGCAGTGGTGTTTTTATTTCATCTTTTATCTTTCTTTTTAACCATTTTAATGTAATTTCTTTTAGCATGTCAAGTGATATTTTATTGTCATCCTAACCAGAGCCTTCCTAACTTTCTGCAGATGGCAGGAATACATTTCATTTATGTGCTTAGTGAGGGATAATTTTGGTTTTGGTGAGTTAAGTACAGAAAGGGAACTGTTTGTACATTTAAGTTTTAATGTGATGCTTGCATTTTGTGTCTTTTTTTTAGTCCTGTCTGCTGCTTAGAATGTGGGAGAATGAGAGAGATGAAAAATGTGCATCTTGTGTTATTTCAGTAGCCTCAATTGGGCCCTCTGATTTTCCCTTTTAAAAATGAGCACGGAATTTATGCATGTCCAACTTGAAGTAGAATGTGTAGCCTGCTTGCATAAATGTTGCATTAAAAGTCTCACTTGTTTTTAAAGTTGCAATTAAGTCTGCAATTATGCAGACATACTTATTGAGTCAGGCTTCTTTCCTTGTAGAGGAATTATGCAGAGAGTGTATCTTTTTGTATATTAATTATATAATTTGGAGTATTGTAGATTCATGTGCCTGCATAGAAATTCCAAAGAGGAAGCTTAGTTTTGTTAGTCTAACAAAGCTGAAATTCTGTATTGCTTATTCTTTTTGTCCTTAAGTTCTTTAAGCTTATGTTAACTAATATGTATTAGTCATTTTGACTAACATATATTAGCCTGTTGCTGACAAATGAGAAGCACGGCCTAACGCAAGGTTTTCCTGCAGCAGACACTCAGCTCTATTTTAAGGATGGTAACAGCTAAGGGTACACAACTGCTTAGTTGTAGAGAACAATTTTTTTTTATGATAACCTAAGCTTAATGTAGAAGACGATGCTTAAATATTGGTGCAGCCATCTTGCCTGACCACACAGCTAGTTTATCGTATCTTTAGGATTCCCTTCAGGACTGTCTTAAAATTGAAAGAAGCAAATAAAAAACAGCTCCATTCCAACAAAAAACCCTTGAGGCTATGTCTTGGGTTTTTTAAGTGTTTTTCCTTGTTCCAGTAAAAGTGAATCTATGATCATGTATTTTGCAGTAAAATAACCCTCACACTGGCCTGTTGGTGTTAAAATATAATGGTGCTATGAACTTCTTTGCTAGGGACTGCTCAGGAGAGTTGACCTGTCTCAGTGTCGTACATTCACCAGTAACTCACCCTTTCTCTCATCTTCTCTAAAACATTATTTAATGTAAACTGAGTATATATTTTTTTTTCCCCAATGAAACTGCAGCGGTGTTCTCTTTGCCCTTTCTTGTAAACTTCCTTTCGTGCATGGAGTTCTGCTTTACTAAAGCCTGATTGACTCTCTCACCCTTGGTTTCACTGACATTTCTCTCGTTACAATGACTTGTACTGAGTTTTCAAGCCCGTTGTGTGCATATACCCAGTAGTCAAAGAGTTATTGTTCACTGAGACCTGGCATTGAAGTTAATGGGGAGAGTCTTTGTACAATATTGGTTGAGAGGTGGATTCAGCCCCAAACCAATATTGTGAGTTGCCTTTGGAGAGAAAATGCTAAAAGTACTGATACATTTTTTAAAACTGATTACAGGACTTGCAAAACCATTCATTTGGGGGTTAAAAAAAAAAGTTGAGCAAAAAGGGCATCAATGACATGTTTACTGACTTAACAGATTTGCCATAGCTGCAATTGTTCAGAAAATACCAGCCTTACTGAGGTATTGCCACAGAGGTTTGTTAGCCATCTTACTGTATCTCCTTGCATGTTTCAGATGAACCTCTGTAGCTCATACTTATTACTGAGACGTGCAGTGGTAGCTTGCTTGTGTCAACTTGTGCAAAGAGAAGCTGCTGAAGTATCAGAATATGCTGTTGCACTAGTGAAAGAGAACAAAGAAGATTTTACTCCAGGTAGTGTATTGAAGTTTTGAGATCAAGGAGCTTGACATACTGACAGTGAATTTTAAACACACTTTGCCATGAGTATGAAAACTTTGCTATGCTCTTGAAATCTTAAACTCAAAATGTTTTCTACTTCAGTTGTCTATATAGTACCAAATTATGATAAAATGAAGAAAATGAGGAAATGCACGGGAAGTTCCAGAGAAATCTAAGCCTATCTAGCCAGTAGCTCTTGTATTAACTTTTTGCTAAAAGGCCTGAGAGTGATCATTAGTTCATCCTCATGTGCTTTTCTGTGAGTGAGTGGTGTTAAAAAATTATTTCACTTCAGCTTTCAATTCAAGCTCATTTGGAAATTTTCAGAAAAGATAGACTATAGCCATTTTTTAAAACTGCTGATATTTAAAATTCGTAATACTCGTCAAATTAATTAACATATTATTTCCATGTGTCTGATTTTGTGCTTTTTTGGAGAATAGTTTTAACTTCCATTTCAAGTTAAAACATTGGTTTAGAATTATCTTACTAAGTAAGCTAAGTGAAATATTTTTTTTCAGGAGCTAGATGCTGTGGTGATGATAATGCTGTGACATTCAGAGTAGGATTCTTCTTATTTTTTGCTGGGGTAGCTTTCTTCCTGTTGTTACTATGTTTCTGTAAAAGCTCAAAGTTTGTTTTGTATTCATAAGTTAGCTATACTGTTAAAGTTAAAAATATAAGTATTTCAAAAATATTTTAGGGCTAGTAAGTACTTATTCACAAGATACCTTGTGTGCAACCTTCAGTGGGATTTCTGTTGTTATTACTGCAGTTTTGTGATGTACAGTAGTCAGCTCACAGACTTTGTTCTTAGCAGATGTGAACATCAGAGAAATAGGCCTGGAGGGGGCATTGCTGGGCTTACTGGACAAAGAATTGGATTCAAGACTATGCCAAGATATCAAAGAGACTCTGACTCATATGCTTACTTCAATGGCAGTTGAGAAGCTCTCTTTTTGGCTGAAGCTTTGTAAAGATGTTCTTGCTGCCTCTGCTGGTAAGTCATAATACACTGTAGTTGGGAACACAATCAAAATAAGGCCTGCAGCAGTAGCCTGTGTCACTGAGGGAAAATGTTCGTGTTTCTTGAATGTTTGCCATTTATGAAGGGTATAATTGTCATTCATATTGAAAGATTGGATCCTTTAACTTAGTTCCTTCAGAGGAATATGCCTTTCTCTCTTCTGATTGCCTTTTTCCCATTGAACAAGTTCTTGTAAACATCTTAGGATGTGTTGCCAATTCTTATCTTGCTGATTTATACTCCTAATGTTAACTTATTTCTATATCAGCAATGGAAATGCAGAAAGATTTGAGCTTGTGAGTCCTGTGCAATTACCTGCAAGAAAAATACTCTAATCAGTTCTTCTATTAGTAATAGGAATGATGCAAACCTCTTATATCATAATGAAACTCTTGAGCAGACAAAATTATTACTGTGCTGAATATTGACAGGGGTAAAGGAAATTGTTTTACCTGCAGTGCAGGAGGAAAACTTCTTGGATTTAGATTTTTTGATTTGGAACAGCACTAGCTTCTAATGCATCACACTTATTTAAAAAGGGGTTTTTTCCTATTGCTTCTTTCACTGCAATTCTTAAATTTACTTTCGTGGTATTGATCTTGTCTTGCAGCAAGTGATATCAACCAAATGCAGACAGTTTTGTTATATTTTAATTCTAGCATTTACTTTAAGATACCAAGATTGAAGGGAGTCCCTCTGAATTTGAAGCTAGAGATAGACTTTGAAGATATATCTTTCTGTAGTTTTCAGTTACGGTAAGGAAGAATGTTATGTTTGGTTTTTTCCCCTCTGTGTCCTAAATACAGATTTCAATACAGTAGCATCAATAGATACCACTCAAGAAGAGGAAACTGCCAAAGTGGATGATGTGTCTGTATTAACGTCTGACAATGATGACAGGTTCCATCCTTTCCGAAATCCACGATGGTCTACCAGAGTTTTTGCTGCAGAGTGTGTTTGTAAAATTATAAGCCAGTGTGAAAATGCAGGAAGTGCACATTTTGACATAACTTTGGCTCAGGAAAGGAAACAACGTGATTCAAGAGGTATGTGTTAAGCACTGGAAGAATTTCATAAAATGCAAAGTATGCTTAAAATAAGTATTAGCTCTTTGCATCTTAATGAAATTCATCGTAAATTTGTTGTTCGTAATCAATGAAGCCTTTAATTACTCCCATTGGAAGCCTCTATTCATTAAGGTGTAGAGAAATTTTTGTTTGCTGAAAGAATGGCATCTTACTGCAGCATTTACACTCGGTTTCCTGGTTATAGTACCATGGCACATGCGTAGGAAGGCATTGTTTCTGTATAAGCACTGGCAGTCACAGGTGATAGCTGGCACCAGCCTACAAGATAGCAGTTTGGTATCTGGGACTATGACTTAAAAAAAATGCCACGTTTTTTCTTCCCATAATTTGCATAATCACCAGTAGAAACACGGTGCCATTTTTCGTACCTCTCTATGTTTATCTGGAGGTGTATTCCTCAACATTCTTTTTTAGAAAATCTGTCTCATACATGAAGATATTTATACTTTCTTCTAAGTACTTTTTTTTTTAACATCTAAATGGAAAATCGACTAGATTGGCTAACATAAAGTAGCCAAGTAAAATTGATGTATGTGTAAGCTGCCTGAAGTGAATCCTTGATATGGGTTAGGGTAAAATGTAAAATATATATTTTGAAAACGTTTGGAACAGTCTTACAAAACACATTATGTCTAAATTTAAATTTAATAAAACTATTTTCTTTTTTTCATTTCTGTTTTCAGATGACTTTTTAATATTGCATTTAGCTGACTTGGTCCGTATGGCTTTCATGGCTGCCACAGATCACAGTGATCAACTTCGTCTTTCTGGGCTTCAAACATTGCAAATTGTTGTTAGGAAGTTTGCAGCTGTTCCAGAACCAGAGTTTCCAGGTCATGTAATCCTGGAGCAATATCAAGCCAATGTAAGCACCATTGCTAATAACTTAGAAAAGTTTAGAGTTACAGTCAATTACTAAAAGAAATTTGTATTTGCATTGTGTAGGTGCAGAGCTGTGTTTCAGTTACTTTGTTACTGAAGTATTGTTAATTTCTTTGGAATTAACTTCCTTAGAAATCATCTTTTCAGTTGGCATGTAATTTTTTAGCTCCAAAGTTTTTCAGGTTTCATCATTTTCCCCTCTTGAATACAATAAAACCAAAATAGATCACTGGGTGGGTTTTTTTTGAAAGCACTGGTTTCAGAGTGTGAAAGTATTGCAAGAAATACTAGGAATAACTATAATTTTAAACTCTGTTTAGAAATAAGTAGCCTTTGCACAGCAACCATCACATTTGGAGATCTTGGCCAATAAATAAGCTAGAGAGGTAGAAGTGTGGATCATACTCATAAGGTTCATTTGAGTTAAGTCTTGGTTTAGATTTAGAGACAAGACGTCCTAGTCATTTTGCATTCCAGACTACACTTGTGTTAAATATAACAGACAGCTGTGTTAAGCCTTATATAGCTGCAATTTCTAGCAGGCATGAATAGGTCAGATCACTTTCTCTCATAGAATTGGAGGGATCCTGATGCTGAAGACATCCTAACCTACTTTGATCTTGCTTTTGCCGTGATAATTCTGTTTTGTTGGCACTTCTTTGTGGGAAAGAAGTGCTATGGTCTTCTGAAGCTATCAAGGGAAAAAAATAAACCATCTGTCCTCACTGTCTAAAACCATCAAGCAGGTCACAAATAAAGCTAATAATTTTCCTTTTAAGCTTCAGTACCTTTAAAGTGTTTCTGCTAACACTGTGCACAGATCTCATCAGCTGCTTCATATAAGTTTAAGAGATGTGAAACTGTTAAAAATCAAGTCTACACTGTATAATTTTTTTCTTAAAAATATCATAATAATCCAGAAAAAGACAGATATAAATTTTCTGGACTTAAGTAATGACTTCCTAAAATTTTGTTCAGAAGTTCCATAAATAGAATCTCAGCTTTAGAGGGTTGTAAGAAATTGTCATTAATTGCCATTAAAAAAATCCTTTTCACTTATTTGCACAAACTTTTATTGTAGTACTTGCTCTTTGGGATGAAAGTGTAGTACATCAAACTTAAATCTGAATTTTCAAATACATGCTAAATCAGCTAGGGGATCTTTTATTAGCCTTTAGTGAAATTGTTTTCAGCAGTGAGAGTAGGTAAAACCTCTACAGCCTGGTAACTTTGTGTTTGTGTATTCTTTATTAGGTAAATGGGGTTTGTGCTCTCCCCTTTTTTCACTTTCCAAAGTTGACCAGCTTCAGTTGTTTGTTTTCTTAAATCTGTATTCTTTCTGAGTAAGGAAATGTCACTCACTTGCTGTCTTGCAAGTCTTTCATGGTTCGGAACATTGCTTTTTCTTTCGTGGGCTCCTCATCAAGTCAAGCATTCAGGAAGGAAGACATTACTGTTTCTGTTTTAGACTGTGCAAAAAATAGAATCAACTCTGAAGACCCCTCTCAAAGAGAACGTGTCTTCAGCGTAAGCAAAACAATAAAAGTGTGACTGAAACTGTTTCTTTGCTCTTTAATCTCACCGAAACAGTCTGTGAAAAAATTACGAAGGAACTATGCTTTATAAAGGAAAACTGTAACAAAGTCTGATTATGAAAAGTAAGTATTTAGTTGATTGTTCACTATGAATTAAATGTTTTATAACTTCTCTCTAGGTTGGAGCTGCACTTAGGCCTGCCTTTGCTCCTGAAACTCCTCCTGATGTCACAGCAAAAGCATGTCAGGCAAGTGTTGAAAGTCAGAAGTCTCTTAGGTAACAGACCCTCTGAAATACTTTTTTTTTGCTTGATATGTAACACAAGAAAAAGGAAATAAATCCTGTAACTTCAAATCCTCCATGCAGAAAAAATGTCACCTGTGTTACCTCTATATTGTGACAACACAAAGATTTTTGTCACTTTAAAGTCTTTTGAGAAACTTTGTAGCAGCTGATATTTTGGCTGTTATTTGTGACACTCCAGGAATGTTTTGGTTTTCACTACTTAAGTATATTAAACTGTGATGTCATTTAACATTCATTATTGTCTGAGAGTAACTGTATCTCGGTAGAAATTAAATCTGGTTTTCATCATTTTACAGATAGAAAAAAGACTCTCCAGTGGTGGCTTTTTCTTGTTCCTCATTGTTTCTGTTTCACAACACTAGGTATGCAGTGCCTGGATAGCAAGTGGTGTAGTAAGTGATCTTAATGACCTTCGAAGGGTTCACCAGCTGCTTGTGTCCTCTTTGCTCAAAGTGCAGGCTGGAAAAGAAGCACAAAATCAACAATATAATGAAAGCACCTCAACTATGGAGGTACTAGCTGTCCTTAAGGCTTGGGCAGAGGTTAGTATAACAGCTCTGCAATGTTAGTCTTGATATCTGGTAGGTGAGTTAGAACCCTTCAGACAGAATTTTCAGGAATTTCTAACATGCTTCTTAAAATAGAAGGTGCCGACCCATTGCTTTGCTTTGCTACCTCTAAAAGTATGTGAACTTTGTAAACTTGACAAAAGCACTGCTAATTAAAGTGGTTTTATTATACTATACATTAAGAATAATGTCTCATACTTAAAAATATGAATTCCTTAATATATTCTAATAGTTCATTTAAAAATCTGTGTCATAAATGGTTATGGTGATGGTCCACTCAATGTACCATTTTAAATAGGTGTCATTTTTCTCACTGTCTGTTGGCATTTCATATCTTCGAAATAGATCTTTTAAATTAATACTGCCAGTTCAGTACTGCTTTAGTTAAATTAAAGTCAGCTCATGTGAATACCTGTTTTAATATGTGTAAATGCAAGGTTAAATATTTAAAAGTAAAAAACGTGAACCTTGTACACCACCTCCAAAAGATGTGTATTAGAAAGTAGTGATGATGGCCTTGGATGCTGATGGTTGATAATCAGCTAAATACCAACATGTTCTGAAGGTGGATGATATTTCAGTGTATAACCAGGAAAGTACTTTGGAGGAGAGAGGAGGCAATAGATAGTTTTTATGTGAACATTTGTAGAAAAACATACCAATGTTTCGTGTGCATATTTGAGAATGGATATTGACAGAATAGCAAAGCCATTGGAGACAAGCTAGCAGGTGGGAATAAAAGTTTTGAAAACATACTTACATTGAGAGATTTAAGTAGATTGGTCTATTTAATCTATTCAGGAAAAGATAAAGTACTGTGATCAATTAAAAATCATTACACAAAGAAAAGTTTTTTAATAGCATATAACAACCTTTCACTGGTCAGAAGCCAGGACAAAATTCAGACTGTGAGGCTCAACTGTCAGAAGTGAAGATCTGTAGACTGTTCCAGCCTATAATTAAGATCACTAGAATTCTTCAAAGCAAACTCTGGAGAGCTTCCTCTAAGCTTTTGTGATCTGTGATTTACAAATATTTCACTTAAGCCCTAGGCAGTTCCTTCTCTGTTAGAATCTTACCTATTTCTTGTTTACAGAAATTAGAGGAATTCCCCCACCCTGTTGCTGCAGGGATGTGTGAGACAAGGGCTTGGTGTGTGTTTACTTGCCCGTGTGGGACAACCCACTACAGCTAGCAAACATGAAAAAGATACAGAAATCATAATTGCAGGAGACTAGTACTCAACAAAGCTAACTTGAGATTCATTGAATCTAACTGTGTCCTTCATAGTTGAGAAGAGCTTCCCTCCAGGGGCATTTTGGAGAGACTATAGAGGGCTGTTTGTCTGAAACACTCCCAATTCTATCTTTTTACCAGAGAGGTATCTAGGGAAATTAACATTGAAATTAACCTGCAGATGGTAACACCCAAAGTTTGAAAAGTATGCAAGACTGTACTCTTCATTCTTTACTGCTTACATGAAGTAAGACATGATTTTGAGAAGTCAGTTTCAAGTGCCATATAGCATTTCAGTTAAAAAAAGATTTAGGAATGGATTAACTGTTGTTTCTGAATCATTATTATAGGTATATTATTTGATAATTCTTCAGTCTTGTAGCTATAACAGGGCTTGATGGTTGGAAGCAGAAACTGGACAAATAATATATTAATTTTTAAGAGCAGGAAACTTAATTGCAGGTAGGAATTTTAGTAGTT
Organism: Oriolus oriolus; assembly: GCA_013400235.1. Taxonomy (NCBI): domain Eukaryota; kingdom Metazoa; phylum Chordata; class Aves; order Passeriformes; family Corvidae; genus Oriolus; species Oriolus oriolus. Next base: position 434,926 of record VXBT01008848.1, read on the forward strand.
TTCCCTTTTTGGGGATTCTTGCACCATGATTAGCTGAGGCATGGATTCAGAATATTTAGAGAGTAAGTACTTGTTCACCCATGCCTGGACTTGAAGCAGAAATAGATTCTAGGAAATCTCATGCCTGCTTGAGAGGCAGTCATGCTAGTGATCACAGTAGTTTTCCAAGTGATAATATTTGTAACTCTCTATCCAAATATATCAACAGGTTTACATAGTTGCAGTTGAAAAGCAGAAAAATCAAAGTGATACACACAAGCGCTGTTTAAAACTTGCAAACTCCTCAGAAGAGAGCTACAGAGATGTAACATTTTCAGCCAGTGGACTTCTGGACTTGGTACAGGCAGATCTTGGAACACTGAGCAAGCTCTGGCTTGCTGCACTTCAGGATTTTGCTCTCTTAACTTTGCCTCCAGAATATGCATCACAACTACCTGCTGAAGGTAAAAAGGCAAATGAGTTGTATTTTCATAAGTCCCTTGTAAGCAAACTGACTTGTGTTAAGATCATAGTCAGATTAAATTGTATAGAGAATAATCCTATTTATGGACCTATTTAAAGTTCAGGACTGCTTTTGAGAACAGAGGTTTCATGGATGTGAAGAGTGGTTTGGTGTTCTTATTTGTTGGCTAATTTTATGGTTGAAAGAAGAAATAGGTAATCTATTGGATTCTGTCCAAATAAATCTAAATTATCTACCCTCAGTGGCCTGAATTTTAATACTGAACATTAAAAAAAAAGTCATACATAAAACACAATCCCGTTTTAAGAATGAGAAAATACAGTAGTTGAAAGTAAACGACAGCCTTAAAACTAATTTCTTTTCTTGTAGGTGGTACATTTTATACAGCAGAGACAATTGAAAATGCCAGACCTCATTACTACAACTCCTGGGCACTGATCCTTTATGCTACAGCATTATGGCTTACTAGCACAGGTTTCATTGTTGTTGATCCAGATGAAGGAGTTACAAATCTCTCCAGACCTGTTACCCCAACTACCATGTGTCAAGATTCTTCTACCAGGCCCTTGGTGAAATCTCCTGAGGATGTGAATACTGACAGGTTTCATCTTATCTTGGGTTAGTGAGTGAGTGCATAATCTGCCTAGATGCTGTAACTCAAAATGTAATTCTTACTAGAAAAAACTGTTAGCAAGTAAATATTTAATGATTAGAATTTAACTGCATCATTGAATTTCGCATCTTTTGGAAAAACATACAGTCAGAAGAATTTTAAGTCATAGTGAGAAAATTGTAAGGCATTTTCTCGAATATGGTACAAAAAACACTGTGAGCTAAACAAGCCCTAAACAGATGCTTATTGCTCTGCTCATAAGCATGCGAGTTCAAGGAAGGATTTTATGCTGTTTGTACCAGTACAGTTACAGAGTGTATGGATTCGTTTCACTGAAGTACAGTTTTACATCACACAATAGTGGATAGATTGGAAGGGACTTGTGGATGTCATCTTGTCCACTCCTGCTCAAGCAGGGTCACATAAAGCCAGCTGCCCAGGACCATGTCCAGACAGCTTTTGAATATCTCTGTGGATGGAGACTCAACCTCTCTGGGCAACCTGTGCCAGTGCTCAGTCACCCACACAGTAAAGAAGTGTTTCCTTACATTCATGTAAAGCTCTGTTAAGCCTCCACTACTGCAGGAGCTAATCAGGTAGTTGAATTCAGTCCCTGTTCTCTAAATTTACACAATTAGGCATTTCTGGTTAAATTTTTTTTCTTGGTCTCTCTTTCATATCCTTCTTTTATGAGTTTGTATGACTTTGTTGCATGTGTCTTCTTTCGAATCCCAGTCTTTCTGCAGAGAGCCAGCTCACTTTTGAACTCCATTGCTGCCTCAGTTAAAAGTGGGACCTCTGATACAAAAGCTGCTCATTTTCCCTGCTTCCTCTGCTGCTTAGTGCATCAAATTTCACATACTTGACCATGTGCATCTGGCTTGTTTATTCTGCTTTTAAATAAAATAGCAATTTAATTTTCACTCCCTACTGAGAAAGAGAAAGAATTTAAAACTACTTTTCTGTTGCACAGCTGTTGTTTAGTGGACATTGATTGGTTTTCAAGTCATCACACAGTTTGGAATTACAGCTGTACAACTGGGATGAGAATATGGATTGCAGTTTATATGACAGTTATCTCCAATATTTTGAGGCATCCTGAAAGCTGAGAAGAAAGATAGCTCTTATCTGCTCTAGGATTTGCAAGCTTAGGCTTCATGTAATTTACTTAGTGCTGGTTATCTAGTTGTGGTAGTTGGCATCTTTAGCATTTTTTTTAAATGGGAAGATAAAGCCTCAGCCTTAGAGTTTGTGAACTACTATTACTTTCACCATTTCCTTCTATTACATAAATCAGAGTGATTAGGCAAATATTCTGCTATATACTCATTATGAATTATCCTGTCTGTTCATTGGACCTCGTGTTCAGTGTTTTATTCAGAAATTGCTGGGGTTTTATTTTAGTAGCCAGTTATAATTGGGTCTTATACTGTCTAGAAGCTGAAGTTTCTTTCATTGATTTGATGGAAATAGAGTTCTTGCCCCAAGATATTAGCAATAGGAGATGAATTCACTTAAAATACGACTTCTATGGTTGCTCAACCTTCTGTGAAGTTACCTAGTAGTGGAAAAAATTACTTCTTAATACTTCAAGCACGCATGGGGGTTTTTTTTCTGATGTTTACAGGAATTAGTGTGGAGTTCCTCTGCTCTCCTCGATCAGATGCAGCAATGGAGAACATTATTGCCTGCTTACATGCCCTGCAGGCACTCTTCGATGTTCCGTGGCCAAGGTCTAAAATAGGTGGTGATCAGGTAATGCATAATGACCAAATGCCCCCCAGAATTAAGGGATAGTTTTAGTCTAAACAGTACCTCTACAATCTCTTGTATTTCCAGGAATCTTCAACATAAAAGTAGTAGGTAAATGATATGCTTTACCCAAATCCAAAGCTGTAGAGGGAGGAGATAAAAAAGAGCACAACATGGAACCTGTGAGGTGAGGGGCAGAGAATCTGAGGACACTTTGTCAGGAAGAAGTAATTAGATGAGTAGGATGAGAGCCAGGTAAAGACAAAATTCTGGAAAAGAGAGTTCTCATACTCTCTCTGTCAAGGCATAGCTGAATTCATTCAGTTGTAAAAATCAAAGTTGATAAAAGAAGATTGGTCAGAAGCAGTGATACTAAAAAAAGAAAGAAGAAAAAACTGAAAAAAAGCACTACACAACAGTGATCCTAAAAAGAAGTAGTAATCTGAAATTTCATTTTTTTCCTTTAAATTAAGGTTTATACCATCCCATGTGCCATGCAATTGTCCAACACGGTAGAAGTGATAAAGCCTGTGGACATGGCCAAGTTCTGCTGATTGTTGATGCTCTGTCCAAGGAAATGCATATAGTGTAGGAGGGATACAATGTAGTGTCCCCACCTTCAAGAGTTAAGGAGCCATAAGATAAAGATTACTTGAAGTTTTTTTAGTTCTTTTACGTGCCCTATGTCTTAAATTACTATGATAAGTATTTTGTTGGGAGAATTGATTGGGACTGCTGTTACTGGGAGCTGGATGCTGAAGAAAATGCCAACTCCTATGATTGTATCAATTACATTGCGTTCCTTACTGTGTTCAGTCAGAGTAATACTGTTGGGTGTAACAAGTATTAACAAGTTCCTAAAACTCCTGCATTGAAATTAAGATATATTAGATGTTTTTCTTGCTGTAGGAGTTGGGTGTAGAGCTGCTCAATGTTTTGCATCGACTGATACTGACCAGAGAATCACCTGATATTCAGCTTGCTGCCCTTGAAGTGGTTCGCTTGATTCTTTTTGCAGCTCAGGAGCATGTGAAGGAAAAGCGGAGAAGTGCAGAAGGTACAGTACTGTATGAGATGTTTGAATACCTATTATCAGGGTTAAAGCAATTCTTTCTTGGAAAGCTGGATTCCAAGATTAATTGGAAGTTTTTCACTGTTGGATTCTAATTCTAGTTTACTTAAGACAGTCCAGGTTCCTGACATAAGAAATTCAGGTGGTATGATAGTTAGCAGGTGGTTTTGGTGTTGAACAGAGAGCAGAAAGTGAGGAGAAAAACTGCAGCTGGGTGGTGTCAGGGAGAGAGGAGTCCTAGTGAAAAGCTGGGGTCAGCTGCAATTGAGCAATGGACAGACTTTGCACACACGGCTGTTACAAGCCAGGTTCCAATAGTTACTCTGATGGTAACTTCCTAACATTCGTTTTCTAAAAGGAAAAAAGTGGGAGAAGAATCAAAATGCTTGTATCAGGTGACATCATATTGGCTTGGTGCCTCAGGATGTTGTGTGTCGAAGTCTGTTGTGCACCCTGTTGCCTTTCCACAATCACGGCATAGTTTGCTTATTCAGAAGGATGGATGTTTGCCAGTAGAATTTTGAATACATACCCATGCACATACATACGTGTCAACATTATAATTTGGTGCTGAAACAGTCTTAAGAAGTAAACTTTTTTGGAAACAAGTCACAGCCTGCAGACTTCTGCCACATTTCTTTTTTTTCTTTCAGTTGATGATGGTGCTGCAGAAAAGGAAACATTACCAGAATTCGGAGAAGGCAAAGACACAGGGGGACTGGTGCCTGGGAAATCATTAGTCTTTGCAACACTGGAGCTGTGTGTTTGTATTCTTGTCAGACAGCTTCCCCAGCTCAACCCTAAATTAACTTGTAGCCCTGCAGTTCAGCCTGGAAAACATCTGTTACTGTCAGAAGATGGAAGTAGACTGGTAGCAGCAGCATTAGTTATTCTCTCTGATGTTCCTGCAGTCTGCTCTCCTGAAGGTATGCTATTTCATCACAAGAAAAGATTAATGAAAGAATATTAGGCCCTTCTCTCCCTTTGTTATTACCTAATTTTCTTAGCTGGTTAAATCTGGCAGCAAGTTTTGTTGATTTACCTGTGACAATTTCCTTTTCTAATTTTTTTTTGACTGTCAAATTGCAAAACAAGTTACAAAACTGAAGCAATTAAATGTGTAGTTTTGTATTTTCTCTCTTCCTCTCACCCTATAGCAGTGCAATTAATAGATTTATTTTGTACTGGGGAGTATACAACAGCTACATGATTATATTCTACTTGAATTGTCTATTCTGGAATTTATGATGCAGACATAAATTAAATTTAAAAGGGAAATGTGTGATGTTACCTTTTCATCATTTGAACATTAAGAAACGGCTATAAGGAGTTACGGTTGAATTCTCAGATTAGTTGACTTTTACCCATAATTCATTTTGGATTCACTCCAAACTTTAAGATGGTGCCCCACCACCAGCTCTCAATATCACATTCATACATATAATCTTTCAGTATTGTTACAGCCACACATATAAACCATTTCTGCCCTACTCCTCTGTTTCTACCTTAAGTATTTTTGTTAAACCTTATGCAAATTTTTGGCATTTACCACCCCTGAAAATTTCTTTTTTTTTTTTTTATTTGTTTTCTGTTAAATGGTTCTTCTATGGGGAATATGATACTATAAATGGAATAGCTGGCAGCCCTTGCAATCCTTGTAAGGTGATGATTTGCTTTCTCACTTGCATCTGCAGCCCGTTAATTTATCAGTTCAAAGTGAAAGGAGATAAACATAGCACCACTTAGATCTGAGGACAACTATCTTGTATGAAAAATAATCTGTGATTTTTTTTCTCACTGTAGCTGTTTTTGTCCTTAGCTGTCCATGTTACTCCACAAACAAACAGCTTGCCAGGATCAGACCACAGGGAATGTTTACACTAGAGAAGTTAAGCATTTAGTTCAGGTGACTAAAAGGAGGAGCTTAAGCTTGCTTATACAGTCAGTTGAATAAGGAAGCAGCTCCAAAAGTCAGCTCACATAATCAAAGAGATGAGAATTCCTCTGTGGAATTGCATAATTTTTTCCCTTTTAGTAGGTAACTGAAGTTACAGTCCTGTGACTTCCATGTCTCTTACTTCAGGCCCCTGTCATGACATCTGCATAAAAACATTTGCAAGTAAATGGTGTTCGTGACCTACATTTCCTACTGAATTCCAACAGTAAATTTTCAAAGACTTGGCTGTTCAAAAAATACATGTCCTCAGCTTCAAAAAATACTTCTGCAGGAGTCAGAGACCCTCATTATTCAACAGGCCTCTCATGAACATCAGTGTATTCAAATCTTGAAAACATAAGCATTTTGCTGAGTAGGGAATGCAATAAGCATATTAAGCCATTGCTTAACTCTGTGCTTTGCTGAGTCACAACTTAGGACAGGTGCAACATGTGAGTATGCAGGTTTCTAGATTGCCTCCAATATATGCAGAATTCTGTATTACTGTTAGATTCCAAGACATAAAAATAAGTGAAACTGCTATGCCATGTTATTCCTGTGAATTTTAAAATATTCTTTAGTGGTCTCTCATTATGACTTGTCAACTATCAGAGATTCTCAGACATGAAGATCTCTTCAGTAGCCTGTGGAACAATCTGCTTCTCTCCTTAGGTCTTGACCTCTTTTCCAAGATATTTTTAGAGGCTTCTATTTTAATTAAAAAGGGGGTTTTATACATATATTTGTTCTGAAGTCCTTATTACTCTTACTAAATTCTTGACTTCAGTGATTTCCTGGAGCAGTGGCATCTCTAGCTAACCACACATCACGTAGTAAAAGTTTCCTCTTGCCAGTTTTGAAATTACCCCCATTAATTTCCTTCACTGTATTGTCTTCACGTGCAAAATATACTTAGATGCTTATACTTCATTTTCTACTCTACAAAGAATGTACTATGTATCAGTATATATACTCATATATACTGTATACACTACTGCACTTTGTATACTTCCATGGCTTCTCTTCTGTGAGAACCACCTCCTTAGTGGTTCTGATCTTTGTGTTCTTGCTTTTCTCTGAATATGACATAATTCCACACTTCATGTAGTAAAATCAAAGAAAAGATATACAATGGTAATTTTAAAAGGGAAAAGGTTTAAGTTCACTTAAGCGTTCTGTCTTCCTGTTTGCTATAGCAGGCCACATGATATTTCAAATCTTTTCTCCAAATTACCAGTGCCTCTATTCATAGATATGGTTAAAAATGATAAATTATAAATAAAAAAGAGAATCCAAGAGAAATGCCTCAATTTTTTTTAATGTAAAAAGTACCTGCATTTTTAAAAATTTCTGTTAAATTAGTTTGCATTGTTTTACAGGAAGTGTTTCAGTTCTTCCTACTATTTTGTACCTAATTATTGGAGTACTTAAAGAAACTGCTGTGAAATTGCAAGATGGCCAGTTACCTCTGACAGTTGCTGCATCTCTACAAGCTCTTAAAGGACTCTTGTCTTCTCCAATGGCTCGAGCAGAGAAGAGTCAGAATGCTTGGACTGATCTTCTACGTAATGCTTTGGTCACGGTGCTTGACTGTTGGGATCAAGGTAAGCACAAATGTTGGGCTTATGAGTTTAAAAACAAAATGAAAAATGTTTGTGTGAAAGGTTGTTTGGTTTTATTTAAATTGAATTCATGCATATCTAAAAAAAGACTGCTCTCTTAGTCACAAGAGAATTAGCTGGTTACCAAGTACTGTTGAAACTGTAGTGTGATCTTGTCCCTGCAGTCCATATGAGAAGTCATCATCTATAAAAGTATAAATGTGGGTGTCATGATTTAAGCCCTGCTGGAAATTAAGCACCACGCAGCCACTCACTCAACCTCCACTCCCTCTTCCCCCCACCCTAGTGGAATGGAGAGGAGAATCAAAGTAAAACTTGTATGTTAAGAACAGTTTAATAATTGAAACTAAAGTAAAATAGAGTAGTAATGGTAAATGATAATAATAATGATAACAAAAAGGGAAAAACAAGTGATGCACTGTGCGGTTGCTCATCACCCTCTGACCGATGCTAGATCCCCCTTCCCGAACCCAGATCACTCGCTCTTCCAGGTGACTCCCCCCAGTTTATATACTGGGCATGATGTTCTATGGTGTGGAATATCCCTTTGGTCAGTTCAGGTCACCCATCCCAGCTGTGCTCCCTCCCAGTTTCATTTGCTTATCTTCTCACTGGCAGAGCATGAGACAAGGGAAAAAGTCTTTGACTCAGGATAAACACAGCTTAGCAAACACCAAAACATCTGTGTGTAATCAACACCATTCTCATTCCGAATCCAAAGCACAGCACTGTAACAGCTACTGAGAAGGAAATTAGCTCTACCCCAGCTGAAACCAAGACAGTGGGCTTGCAAGCTTACTCCTGTGTTGTGTAGTGCCACAGTGTAGTTTCCATGGTACGAAGGCATGAACAGGAGCTATGGCTTCAGTGTACAGCTGAGCATAAAAGACAGCGGTACACTGAGTGCAGGCTCTCCACAAAGAGTGGAGTGTCTGTAGTGAAGCAAAGGGTGTTAAAACAGTAGTGCAAGAAAAGAATTTTTGTCTTGAAACATTTACTGTGTGCTGCTGCTTCAGTTGCCTGAGTTTGTAGTATTTTTGTTGTTCCTTACATTTAATCTCTTAACTTGTAATTTGTTGTTGGAAATTTCTTTACAATACTGTTAAAGTTACAACAAATGAATATATTCTAAATGCAAGTTTTATATTATTCTCAAAATGATTGTACTCTAATATGTCATACCAGCTCTTCAAAGATATTTATTGTACTTTATACAAAGAGACAATAGAATAGGAGTATGCTGTAGTTTCTAAATATGCATATGATCATTCCCAAATTCCCATTTTGGCCTTGGCTTTTATTACAGTAAAAGTGCATATCACTGTATTAGAGTATGTTCTATATTTGAAAACAGAGGTTCCTAAAGGAACGTAGACATTGATATTTCTATTCCACCTCTTTGTTCCATTTAAACTCATAGAATTTTTAATGTAAATCTAACAATCTTCTTACTGTGTTGATAGCAGATGGCCTTCTCCAAGAACTCGATGAAGTCAGCCTTCTCACTGCTATTACAGTATTTGTTATGTCTACCAGCCCAGAAGTTACTACTGTAGAGTGCCTTCAGAAGCGTTGTATTGAGAAGTTTAAAATAACACTTGATTCAAAAGATCCTCTTGTAAGTACTGGTGAAGTTATAAGAATATCACTACATATTGAATTAATGTTGGCTTATTTTAGTTGTTTTGCTAGTCCTGTGTGTTGATGGAAGTTGATTCTCTCCTGACTATATCTGTTGTATTTTAAAATACAGTTTGAACAAGTGAGCTAGAACATGTCCAGCAGTGCATTTAATCATTGTTCTGTATGCAGTTCTGTACTTTTTTTGTTGTTGTTGTTGTTGCATCAGACTCAGTGCTTTATACATTGCTAAGTACACAATACAGTTGTGTAGTGTTTCAGGCACCTGTCGAATTTTATTTGTTCATTTTATCTTCAACACACAGAATCTATCTTTTGCACAGGAAATCCCTCAGCTGTGAGTCTTTGGGAGCTGAAGCAAGTACCACTACAAAACTATTTACTATCCCATAAGCATCAGCTCCTAGCCACTGCTGGATGCAGCTTACTGAACTATTAACGCTTTGTTCTGACCTAGCATAAGTATTTTCATGTAGTGGCATTAGAGTATAGTGCCACTGTTCATATATTACTGTCCTTCACCTAAAAAAGTAATGTATCAGGGAAAAAAGTATTTATACAAATGGCTTTTTTAGGTGTCGGGACTACCTCACTTAAAGTTCAGTTCTGAAAATAACATGCATTAGGTTTCATATTTGTTAGAATTCACTGTAAACTGCTTTTCTTGCATCTCCTCCATATATATTTGTGTAGTAATAAAAAATTAAACAAAGTTTAATTTGCTTGAGAAGTAATTGTAAGACAATACTTTTTTATGTATCAGTGCATTCCTAATATTTTCACTGTTAGGAAACTGTAAATGCCAAATATGAATGCAAGGAAATATTAGCATGCATTTTCAAATTTTATCCTAAAGTATTTAGGCAGCAAAGCCGTTCAGAAATTATGTAGGAACTTGACAGTTTCAGTCCTATTGACTTCCAATGAGATGCAAGCTGCTGCACCATTTAAGGCATTTTAAAATTGTGCCTACAGTTTGACAGGGATATTGCTTAAATTTTAAGCACCACTTTTTCACTATTACTGCACTTTTGCTAAGAAGAGTGTATTTTCAAAATAATACTAATCTTCAAACAAAAATAGGTTTTTTTCCTTAACTCAAAAATGTCGGAAGATATAAGACTTGATGGAAAGAAACAGAAAGCATGATCTGGTTTCTATTAATAATTGATTACAAGCTATGATGCTCCTATAAAGTATTATACATGAGCAGCCTACAACCTGATGAATTTGCAAACTGTGAGGCACATTTTTCCCCCCTCCCAAAAATTTTATCTGACAAGTTGTTAGATTTAGAACACCCAGAGATGTATTTTAAAGTACAAAGCTTTGTAACTGCAAATTTCATTTTCCCTTTAGGTACAGTGTAAGTGCTACCAGCTGCTGCACTCCATCTTTCAGCATCCAGACAAAACTGTGTCATACCCTTACATCCATTCTTTAGCCCCATCCATTGTGGGGAAACTGCAGGAAACAGAAAAAGCAAAACCTGAAAATGCTGCTGAACTTCAAGTCATTCAGGAGGGAATAAAGGTGGTTACAGCTCTGACAGCTGCTGCTGAGGAACAGCACCGTAAGTTACTTCCATTTCTTGTACCTGAAGCATTAAAGATGCTCAAAGTTGCCATAAATAACAAACTAAAACCAAAATGACCACTAGGATGAACACTAATTGCTAGCAAAATTGCTCACAGGAATGTTGCATTTTTTACCCTACAGTTCAGCTAACATTTGCAGCTTTACAGTTTGAATTAAATGTTAACTCTGAGAAATACTTCGATTTAGAATTTGGTACTATTTTTAAAAATTGCATATTTAAGTTCTGTTTTCAATGTTTATAGGTGCTCACTTGGTGGCCTGCTTTCTTCCCATCCTCATTTCCTTTCTTTTGGATGAAAATGCACTGGTTTCTGCTACAGTCTCAGCAAAAAATTTACATGAATTTGCTTTGCAAACTCTGATGCAGATTGGTCCACAGTACTCATCAGTTTTTAAAAAACTAATGGCCTCCTCTCCAACTATGAAAGCCAGGCTCGAGTCGGCTGTTAAAGGCAATCAAGAAAGTATCAAAATGAAGACTACTAAACATGCAAAAAATCCTGGGAAAAGTTCAAGCATTCAGCTAAAGACCAATTTTCTTTAAAGCCCCATATTGTCATTTTATGCACTTTGATATCAACAGCAAAAAAGTCCCTTTTAACTTCTAATCACAAAGGATTGTCATGAGTTGACCTCATGTATTTCAGTTTGTGCTGAAGTATTATAGAAAGTTTTTAAGAGAAAACAAGTCTCTAGATAACTTTCTCTTAACATAAGATTTCTTAAATGTCTCTAAACACTATGAATAAATCAGAGGTCATCAAATCTGTATTTTTTTGTTATTTTGGACTAAAATATCAGACATGCACATGCCTATATTAAAAAGAATATAGGTAACTTTACCATACATATATTTAGGAGCATCACACACTTAGCCATTAAGTAAAGTTAACTTTTTTTTAAATATCAATATTTGTCAAAAATAAGTTACTGTAATTGTTTTTTGGATTTAACAGGGACATAAATTTACTTACAGGTTGTAATCTATGCTAATTACTAATTTAACACTCTGCATCATTCATTAAACAGATTAAATATCATTGTAAGCCTTATAATAGTTTATTTGTGATCTCAGAAAATTCAACTCAGTAAGGGTAATATGGATAGCTTTAATCCTAATAACATCTTGAGCTGGCCAAGATGTAACAAATGCTGTGAAATACAGCTCTACAATGCCTCTCTGGGGACTCTGTGGTTCTTTCCAGAGCGGGACTGTCATGCATATGTAAGGATTGACAGGCTTGGTGCCTTGCTGCTTGACACAGTCTCACTTTTCAGGATGTGTACTTTGATACGTTTGTATTAGGGGAGCCAGGCAATTGGAGCTTACATATCCTGTCCAGGATAGGACAGCAATTTTAACGTACTGTGCCTCAATTCAGACCTCTGCTCTATCTGGATGGATGTTCCCTGATCTGTGAATGATCACTGATATATATACATGTAACCTAATTTCTGTATCTCTGCAATGAGAGATGGATGCATTTGAAGTCACCTTGTCTTGTGTCTGTAAATAAAGTGCAAAAAACTCATAATAAGAAGTATGCAATTAACATTTTTATCAAGGAGCGTATTTTAATATAGAAAAATAACTATCAAAACTGCAATGCCTATAAAGTATTTTCTAAGTACAATGCATTGACTTCTTTCTTAATATAAGTATTACCTAAACCAAACACTGTCAAACTGAGGATACTATTTCCTTCTTGAATCTAATTGCTTTAAAAGGAAGAAGAAAAAAATATTTACAGAACTGAGAAACACACTGTGACTCAGGAAGAGTGTGATGTACTGTATTTTATTAGAAGTTTTGTATATAAATATAATTGTAAATTGTACAGAATTAACAATTTGACCAAAGTTCTAACAATTCTTTTTTCTAATTTACATAAATAAAGCTAATTTTCTTCACTTAATATTTGTCTTTGTTATTTTATCCAATAGCAGAGGAACTCTTAAGGACTTGTGTATCAGAAAAAATATTGTTGTGTGCTGCCTCGAGGAAACTAATAATAAATATTTGGGTTGGATGCATCAAGGTCTGTGACTTGACACTGCAGGTCTTCCTCTGTTCTGAGTAGCTCAATGAGTAAATAAGGAGGACCAGGGAGATCTTCTATGTGTAAATCCCTGTGTTGTGCCAAATGCTGAAATGCGTGAGCTGTGGGAAGATGGTTGAGATACCTTCCATCTTTCCCTGGAGAACTAGAAGTCCTGTATTTCCACCTCTTCATTGAAGTCAAATCTGTAGTTGCTGGCTGTGTTAAAAGGGACTTACATTAGAGTTGGCAGTTACTCATCTTTATCTCGTTAGTATTTTTTTATCTTGTTGCTTTACCCTTCCAGGTTCACTGGTGGGGGTTTTTGTTTGGTTTGGTTTGGTTTGGTTTGGTTCGTTTCCCAAGGCTGCTTCTGGAAAATCACAGATTCTTATGAAACTTCAAACTTTTCAATGAAATTCAAGTCATGTTTGCTATCAAAATGGCCAAATATATTGCAGAGGAAATTAGTTGCTACAAAATGTATTTGTGGGTAGATTTTTCATTTTCTGCCGTGTATTGCAATGTATCAACTTTCTTTTAATGTTGGTAGGACAATCTGTTGAAACCCTACTTTGCTCAAAAACTTTTAAGAAGCATATTCAAATTGCAAGAACACCAAGAAAAGCTGTTAAAAGCCAAAAATTAAAGTTCGGTGCAGCTTAGTCGTAGATTTCTTAGGTCTCATTGCAGTAGCTCACAACTGAGCCACTGAGAAGTGCCATAATTATGTGATTTGACATTTCTTGATCGAGTCTTGTGGCCACATGTGGAAAAGTAACATTTTCAACATACCTGTATATGGCAGAAGCAAAAATAAAGAGAACTGCCACTGATTCTTAATGTCAGTTGTAATTATCCAGATAATTAATTTATCCACATAATAAAAATACCTGTGCCCTGAGTTCTACTTTCTTATGTACACATAAAACAATGAGTTGGATCATATGAATAAATCTACTAATTTAAGATTCTATAAATGAATCTTACAGAAATAATCTTGTTTCAGTTATAAAATGATTTTGGCCTTTAGATATCAGGTGGTTTTGATGCAGTCTTACAAGGAACTTGCATAATTTTCTTTTTTTCCTGAGGAAATAAGTAAGACCACAGAGCAGTTTTGGTTTTAATTACACTCTTCTTTTGCAGGCATTGCTTGACATGCAAGCTCTCATGTTTAGCCAAGCAAGAAGAGCCAAACATATGTTTAGGCATAAAGCAAAGCCCCACTTTGGGCACTCTTGCTTCCTGTGTCCCTTGCCTCCTTTCTGATTGTTTTTTGTGCCATTTCTCTACAAGCACCATTAAATTTTTTTCCAGTAAATTGTCTTTGCAATGAAGCATGTGGCCTGCATGCATGTTTACTTTGCATGTTTCCACTGTTTATACAAGAAGTTTAATGGGTTTGTGTGACAAAAGATCCTGTCTATGTCTAACCTCAAGTGCATATATACACATATGAGTACATCATGGAATGTATTATTTAAGTACTATGCAAAAATTATTTGCAGACAACTTTCTGTTGACTGCAACAAACCGGAATTAGTCAAAACTCTGCAAAAGCATCACACAGCTGGGATGTGGTGGGTTTTAATTGGATACCAGTCTGTAGCACTGCAGCTGAAAAAGCAGCTTTTCTGTTAGTATTGCTTAGACTAGAATAAGTCTGAGACTGACCTGGTATGTTCCAAGGTTCAGGAGTCACCTTCAGGCTGAGAGAGGTATCAGTCCAGTGATGCACATGTCACCATAAAATAGGATTATCAAATGCATAGGAAGCATAGCAGATTTTTCTATTAATGAATGTCAGTTACTAATTGGAATTTCCCAAGGGATTTTTCCCCTCAAAAGTGCCACGGTAGCATCAAAGTGAGTTGCTGCAACTGCAGGAGTGATAGAGGGATCTAGGGTAGTTTGCTAGTTTATCAGAAGTAACACTAATACTGCTTAATAGGGAATCAGGTGGAAAATTCAACAGCATTTCAATACAGTTTTAATTTGAATAAAGTTGGATGTATCTGTGACAATAACATATGAGGGGTCACTGTGAGAGTCTCCTCTAAAGCTTCATCCCTAATCTCGACACTAGGTATACATGTTTTGTTTTCAGGTTCCTGAAATGTAACTCTCTTGTCAGTAGACAGTAAGTCAGAAACTGTTTCCAAGAAAAACCTGGTCTTTCATGACCAGTACTGATCTACTAATAAACCGCTTGTGCTTCCTGATGGTGGAAAACCTAGCCAATGATACTTCAAACTAGTTAAGGAAGCAAGGGGGAAAAACCTTAGACAATTACTCTTTGTTTAGGAGGAACATACAGCAAGGTGGATCATTTGTCTACTTCTCTGCACTGTGGTGTCAAAAACCACTGGAACAGTCACTCCACTGTGTCTTGAAAGTAGCATTGCTTGACCAGCCCTGATGCTGTGAGTGTTCCCAGATACTGCTTTTTGCACATGAGAGCCTCTAATCCTAAAAACTGGCTAATAAACTTCTCTGCAGCCAAGTGTTAAAAGAAGTGCTCAGATTTGTCCATAGCACTCAAGCTGGAGAAACGCTGGAGCTGTTGCTGTAGATGACATTTCACAGGACTCCCATTCAATTAGCTGAAGTATGTAGCAAGCAGTTCAAGCTGTTAAATGACAGTGGGCTATAGATTCAAAGACATAAAAATTAAAAAGCATATTTGGCCACACATGACATGCTCTACCTGCCTCTAACATATTTAAAGTAATGAATACTGAAAGTTGATTATGCAAAATGAAATAAGCCAGCTGCATTTGATACACTGTGTTATCTGCACAAAGAAACCCTAGAGATGGCAGTGCTATGCCACCAACCTATCCAAAATGTGTGGTTCTTACTTTGATTTTGATGTACAGTTGTGGATTTTTCAAAACTTTTTTTTTCCTAAGATATTCTCTGGATTCTCTGGAGAATAAATGGTTTATTCCATATAACAATGAAAGGGGAGGCTACATCTAAATATAGCAAAAACAAGGCTGAAGATATTGCCTGAGAAACAGGTCAGTGCAAAACCAGGCTTTGAAAACCCCCTGCAGTAACCTGTGGTACATTAACCCAAATTCACTCACTCTGCAGCCAAATATCTGTTTTGCTCTATGGTCCTATGCCACTCCCATACTCCCACTTATCTGAAGTGCAAAATCTGATTCTAGAAGGAAGAATGTGGCATCAAATCTCCTTCCTCTGTGCTTGCATTCCGGGTGCTCAATGGTGGCACATGCAGGAGGAAACGAGCTGTGAGGATGAGGAGCAGCCAGAGCAGAGCCTGCTGTCTGTGTGCATATTAGTTTGCCTAGTTATTGCACAGAAAAACTTATTGTTATGTATGTAAAGAGGCTTGCAGATGAAGAAAATCTGTTTCTAAAAGTTGCTGATAAGAAGCTAAATTTAGTAATGACGGAGGTTGATAAAGTCCCATTCTAAGCTACAGCCTTATAATTTGCAATTGTGTAGCCTAAAAAAATGCAATTTTTTAACCAGTGTTAATATTCATGTATTAAAATTGATGTGAACTATCTCACTGCCAATATAGAATTACTGAGAGTCCCTGTTGCTACTAGTGGGAATTTTTTTCTTATTATAACCTTCTCTGGGGAGGATTTTGTTTATGGAATTTTTGTAAGGATTTTATTTCTTCCCAGTGCATTAGTTCTCTGCGTCCTTTTCCACAAAAAAAGAAGATTTTGTATGAGACATTTTCTGTGGAAGTATGAAGTACAGGCCTCAGGGATTCTGGAAACGATTTTGATTTATATCTAAAAATAGAAATATTATGCAATTTGAAAATACAACCTATCATTATGAAGGCAAATGCTCTTAACCTCTTTTTCCCTCATGTAAAATTCATGTCAAACACCAAGAAAAAATTGTCACAGATGTATGCGTGTTTTATGGGAAACACAAGGATAACTGGTTCAAGTTGCTGCCACCAAATTAACCTGAAATTCAGCTAGGGGAATAAAATAATTTGCTTATAGGAAAAAATCAGGTACTTCTTCAAGTGCATTTATTAAATAATCAAGGATGGGATGAAGGGGGGAAATAGAAGAGGCAATACAAGTGAACATATTTTCCCCTCCAATCTGAGGCACAAGGCAAGCTGGTGTTTAGCTGCCAGGGAGTCAAGCCACACAGTAATGTGGCCAGGGGGAGGGTAGGAGGGTAGATGGGCTTATTTTTAGTCCATTCTTCCCAGTTCCCTTTTGAGAACAACAAATCTGGGTATAATTTACTTCACTAGAATGAGAATTCTTAAGCTGGTTGGAGAGAGAGTCTGAAGAACCAGTGGTCTTGAGTTGGAGACACAACTAGTTGGAGCCCAGTTCTAGGCACCCTCTAAACCATACAATAAATGTGGATATATGCAGACCCATGGGGCTTTTAAGACTTGCAGTCTTCTATCCTGATTTTCCCACATAACTTCAGAGATGTGTCTCCCTCCAGATACAGTGAGGAAAGATAGTCAGGGGGCATGGTATGAACCACCGAAGTGGTTTTCTCTGTGTGAGGGCAGCTGCACCTGGGGAAGCTATGAGTGAATAACTTATTTTCTGAGCATGCAGTTTCCTACCTTCCCCGTAGGTTTCTGTAGCCACCTGCTCCTTGCACAGGTGCCTGTTCTGGGATGCCACTGCTCCATGTGGCTGCCACTGCTCAGAACACTGAGTTGTGCCTCTGTGTGTGTGTGTGTGTGTGTGTGTGCGTGTTGCTCAGTAGCTGACCACGGCCTCAATCTGTGCTGGGACTGTTGCCAGTCAAGCGCTACCAGACTTTGTGGATAAATTCAAATGATACATAGAAGCGAGCTGCTGTTCACATTGGTCTGGGCCATAATGCGAGCATGTCTCTCCTTGAGATCCTTCAGAGCAGCAGTTGCTGAAGCTGTCAACACACGTGGATTTATCCACACCATGTCCTGTTCATTCTCTGCACTTGCAACAACACTCAGAACCATGAACTGCAATGATTTAAGATAAGCAGCAATCATTCCTAAAGACTGCTGGAGATCTTCCTTGCCAAGACAGAAGAGAAATGGCTGTTGGATGTACTGGCTGTAGAGCAGAGAGACTACAGAAGCAGCTACTGCCTGTGGAACTTTGCTGTTCCAGGCTGTGGTACATCTTGGCTGGATCAACTTTACATTTGGTGGTCAGGATTTGAAACTATATTCTTCACTGGCTTGTTCTGGACTTTACCTAAAGGAATGGCTTTCAGTGATGTAATTTTCTTCTCCAGGAGGTAATGAATATGTTAACTGTCAGGGTTCTCTCCTGACCCTCTAGGTTTGTGAAGCTGTACCTAGACTACGCAGAATTCCCCCAAAACAACTGAATCTTTTTTTACGGTTTTTCGTATCTGTGTATTTCTAGAAAGTGCAAGTACTTAGGCAGACATGCAAGTATCTAAAATCCAGTTCCTCTTCTTGCTAAAATCCCAGAACTATGTGCAACTTGCTGTTAGAAATCTTTTCTGGTTGTCTTCCTTATGTTCAGGTAGCCAACACCCAGCCATGACTTGCTGAGTGACTTCTGCTGGGTACAAGTTCTAGAGGGCAATATGCTCCAGACAGCAAACCAAGAGAGATAGCTCTGGAGATGGGGCAGGCCAGAGAAAAAAGCAGCAGGAAAGGAGCAAATACAAAGGCTGCTGAGGTAGCAACAACATTCTAGGGAGATTTTTCAAATCAAACAAATGCTGAAGGATTAGGACAGGACAGAAAGGAAGGAACAGGGAAGCAGAACAAGAGATACATGCCTGGGCAGTAAAAGAAGGAAGAGAAAATAATAATTAAATCAGTCACCTTGTTGACTCATTGCTTCAAAACAGCCTGTGTGAAATATCATTACTTAATAGTTGACTGGAATCCTAAAAAATATTTTACAAATTAAACTGCTCTGATTCGTAAAGTTCACATAATTTTCTGTTACGTGAGATTTGCTTGTTCTATTTTGTACTGCCTATTATTTAGGAAAAGAAGAGACTGCCAACCATCCACGTAAATCAACACTTTGTAAAAGCACAACACTTTGTAGTAGCAGCACAGGATGAGACAAGTTAACAACATTACTATAAAAAGTAACACGGTTACTTGCATACAGTACTGGGAATCTCTACCTGTTAATAAAATATGTAAAGCCACCACAATGGGATCACATTCTGTACAGTCTCTAAATAAACCATGAAAACAGCCACTGCAATGATGGAAACTTCATCAGAAAGCACTATTTGTTACACACCACACACAAAAGGAAAATTTTAAATGTTAAGTGTGGGAAACAGAGGAGTAGAAACTTCCACAGGCACTAATGAGTTTAATTTACAGCCCTGGAAAGAGCTTGGGTCGATGCAATGATAAAGGTATACAGATCTTAAGCAGAAGAATTATAAACCTATGTTTCTGTAGTTATAAGTAAGACTATGTATTGGGTGATATGGTGAAGGGTTTTTAAGTATAGTAATGTGATTTTATAGTTTAAGTTAAGAATTTAGATGTTATAATAGAAGTATATGTGTGTACGTGTGCTAGCAAATTATTGGTTGGAAAACAGACGCAATGCACTAAAAAATACCAAAGGTGATAGGTTATAAAGTCAAAACAAAGTTTTGTGTTAATTGCTTATTGGACCAAAAAGTTATAAATTACCATGTAACTTTGAAACTCATGACTATCGTTAGTTATGGTGATTTTTTACTAAATCTACGGTCTCTGAGACTGATGCCTTGTTTGATTTTTCAAGTAATAAATCGTAAATAACCGTGATGGTCCCATCTCTTTGGATCGGGCTCTGACAATTATGCAAAGTGGGAAGGCGAGTTTGCAATGATGTAACTCATCAACTGCAAGAGCAGCCACACGCCCTGGTTTCCATTGCCTTTTCAGTAGTGGTTGCAACACCTGTGCATACACACTTTGGATGTTTCCATCAATAGATTTTGAAATTACTTATAAGGAGTGAATTGAATGGCAAAATTTTCACCACTCTTCTTAGATTAGAATTTTGACCTAAATGGGTGGGTAGTCTTTGGAAATGAAGACCATTCCTTGGTGGGTGTTCAGAGGCCAGAGGAAACGCAGAGTTGGGAAGCGTCACTGTTCAGTGGCAGATGAGTTTTTCTAGGGCAGGTAGATGGGACCAGAGTGCGCTTACTGGTTCCTGTGGTCCCAGGGAACTGCCAACTGCCTGTAATTGCTGGCAACCACTCAGTCCCTCCAGGGCAGGGAAGAGAGGATAAATACCTTCAGCCTTTAATTATAGCTTGTTCGTACTCCCCAGTTCAGAAGAAATGGAAGCTGCTGATAACACAGTCTGCACAAAGTTGGCCTAAGATGGGAACTGATTTTTAAAAATGCAAATAAATGTGCTTGTTGTCCTTTTGGGGAGAGAGAGGTACTGGAAACAAATCGTGGAGGTGCCAGAGAAAACATTCTGTGAGGAGTGAATATTGCTGTGCCCTTGTTTGTGTTTCCCCATTCCAACCTGACAAGAGAGGGTCTAGTTACTTGCAAAGTGCCAGCTTCATCAACCTTGGTAGACATGCATTGAGGCCACATGGACTGCTGTCATGCAAATAAGATTCTTGCTGTACAGGTTATCTGGTTAAGAAGTCCTAATAGTAGCTGGTAGCAAATGCTGTCTAGAAATCAGAGCTTCTGAATTTCTTTGCAGCTATACCCAGACCGATGAATTGACATTGATAACAGAGTTTTTCCACTACAAAATAATGTTTGTGAAGTGGTCAAGGTTTTAAACTTTTCCCATTTCTAAATCCAAGATTATCCTGTGTCTTAGCTGAACTGTGTTGGCTCCTACTGACTAGACTGCTAGAACTGGTGAGTAAATTCCCAGTAATTAACATTGTACCAAGGTGAACATTGTACCAAGTAAGACAGAATCCTGAAAACAAAATAATCCCTGGAAACCTCAAAAAAATAATAATAATTTGATATTATTTGCAAACTTGATAAAATTGGCTATCTATCACTACATGGTAAAATGTTTATATAAGGTAAGTGTGTAAGGAAGCCTTTTTCCCTGGTTTGTTTCTGGTCTAAAATCACATTACTCCATTTCTTCAAAGTAGATTAGACTCAAAAACCAGATGGGTTGCATTCATGAAAGGGTGGTAATGAGATTAACTTCATCTTTTTATATTTTGGTATCTGATCAGTCACTAATTTTTTGGTTTCCAAGCTGGAGTTTGTGGAACTATTTAAGTATTGAAACATACAAAAATGTGGCAGCCATTATTTTTTTTTTCTGTAGGTCCACCATTTACTGCTTTCTTCAGACATCTTCTGGGGTGATTTGAACTTTGATGGAAGGCTGAGCTTAAGGTTATCCTACAAAGACCATTCTGATTCTGTCGCTCTGAAAGCTGAAAGCAACACTTAGGCAACACTTTAACACAATTTAAATAAATCCTAACATTTTGGTAGCCAAACCTTGACTTTAAATACTGTGATTTCCTGGAATTTCGAGTTACTTTACATGTAAAGCTTAGTCTGGAGTGAAAATGGGAGAAAGGGAGGAAAAAAGATTGGACAGATTGCCAAGGAAAATTTTGAATTTACTGCAAGTTGGATTTAGACATGGCATCATTTCTGGGGAGGAAAAAAAGTAGTAAAGGAGGTTATTTTCAGAAATATTGCATCATTGGTATTGAACCAGTTTGGATGTTTTTTGGTAAGTGTTTGCACTGGCCTATCAGACAGACACAGCCTTGCTACCCCCATCACCAAGCCCGAATGAAGGTACTGTGGGAGCCCCCCCAAGGGGTTCCTGCTGGGACAGGTGGGAAAGCAGGGGCTTGTGGGTTGGGTGGCAGAGGACAAATGTACTTAGGAGTGCCTGCAAGGTGCAGGGGGTACTGTGGCACTCCCAGCTCCCTCCTATCAGTTCTACTTGATCTTAAGAGAAGAAGTTTATGTGTAGGATGTGTCTGTCATCTGAAGGATGAGGTGGGAGAGGCCTGTTTGAAGGATGGAAAACCCAATGAACTACTTTTTCCATGTAAGCTATAATTTTGGAAAACTATCCTTCAGCATTTGTTTGATTTGAAAAATCTCCCTAGAATGTTGTTGCTACCTCAGCAGCCTTTGTATTTGCTCCTTTCCTGCTGCTTTTTTCTCTGGCCTGCCCCATCTCCAGAGCTATCTCTCTTGGTTTGCTGTCTGGAGCATATTGCCCTCTAGCACTTGTACCCAAAATGTGTTTCCTTAAAAATCCTTTAAACTTCTGTGAAAACTGCACCAAACAGAGAGCTGGTGTTAGTGGTATGGGAAAGGGGAGAGGGAATGAGAAGTTCTTTCAAAGGAATGCTGGGGCAGGTGTTGCTATAGTCCCAGAAATTCTCTATATCTGATGTGAAAGGCCCTGAGGAACAAAATATTTTATCAGTTGGGACTGGTCTTAAGTTGATTGTGCCAAATGGCTCTACCAATAGAGGCTGCCTGAAAGGAAACACAGCAGCATCACTGCGAAGTGATACTGAAAGCATTGTTTCTATTTACATAATTTATACTAATAAAAGTAATTCTAATATTTAAATTGTCAGTCTTATTTATAACTAAGGCCATCAGAAAGAGAATCCTCTAATGCAACTGCATATATCAGATCAGCAGTACAAAATAGATTAGTTTTGTATGATTTTTTTATTCTGCTATTCTATGTTTTTATAAATGACAACTTGTACTGGCAGGACTGCCCTTTAATATTGATTATTAAGTTTGCTTTTAGTTCTCATCTGTGATGTGTGCTTACTCTTGACAGCGTAAAGCATCACTGAGCTAAGCCAAGAAGTGTCAGCATGCACCAGCACTATGTTGGCTCCTGCCAGTGCAAAAAGATGATTAATTTAGCTACAGAAGCAGGGTGGGGAGGCAAACAAACCTGGAGTTAACACAGAATCAGCACCACCTTATACAGAATTCAGCCATATTAATGACGTACTCACTGAGGGTGCCGATTTCTCTTTTTTTAAGGTAAATATGTAATGTACCACATGGTACAATTCTAATGAGCTACCTTCTCATTAAAAGCAGTGAATGCAGATGTGTGGTAATGGCGGTGTTGTTGTAATGGCGATGTCGTTTCAGCTCCTCGTATTTTGGAATGTCCCTACTATGTGCCCAGTCAACTATGATTTACAGAATACAGCTGATAATGACACAAACTCTCTCTACAGTTCAAATTCTGCTGCGCAACTAAAGCAGCCATGTGGGGTGTATAAAACTGCTGTGTCAGAGCACAACATCAGCTTAGGTGCAGTTAGGTACAGGTTAATACTGGAAGGCAGTAAGGAGTCAGATATTTAGCTTATAAGAGAGACAAAACTGTGTATCATTTTATAGCTGAGAATGGTTTGCTGGTTGCATCTTCTAACCATTTTAGAAGATATCAGGGTCTAGTATCTACCACAATTGTTTATCAAGGTACAGAAGAAAAGCAAATAGGGCTACAATCTTGAAGTCTTCATCATTGTTATTATTTAAAACAGGATATTCTATTGCTACAGTGTAGTTCTGCTAAAGTATACTGTGCTGTGCTCCCTTTCTTTCTAGTGCTGAGACAGAATCCTTTCCTCCCGGTGCATCTTCCTTGTCTGTGGGTCACCCCTGGGCCAGGAAGCACAGGCTAGCTTGTAGCCATGATCCGTGTAGAGTGCAAATGCAGAGGAGCTTCTAGTTTCTTCTTGGCTTTCTTTGCACAACTAAAAGAGTTAGCTCAATATAGTTGGAAGACCACTAATGTGTAGACTTTGGAGTTAAACTACTAAGCAGCTTATCAGCATGGACTGTGTTACTCTCTGATCTCCTTTGTAGCCTTTGTCTGAATTTTCTGTTTACTGTTAATTCTGAGGTGGAGATGTCTTTTATCTCATATGTACAGTGAGGCCTGAATCTTCACTGGGGCCTTTCAATATTTAAAATGTCTATCAATGACACTGGTCCTCCACTGTGAAATACTTGGGAATCATTAGCAGAAGATTCAGCTACCCCAGGCTATTCCTTCTCTCATCAGGGTCAGAGCAGGGACTGGGACATAGACTAATAGTTGTATGTGAAATGTTACTGCAAAAATGACATAGACAAAGGTTTCTCCCCAAAATAACTGCTGACATTGTCAATGCCGCACACCACTTACTTTGAGAACATGTTGTAAGCAGATAACATTCCTCTATCAATATAACTGTCCAATGCTCCCTATAAATTAGCTTGCAAGAGGCAATCTCAATGGTGCTTCTCACTGAAAAACAAGCAAAAAGTCTATCAGATCTTTGTACTCTTTTGATCTGCAACTTGCTGCTTCTTAAGTGAACAGAAGAGAACTTCCCCTAGATCTGGGTCTGGGTTTCACCTTAAAATGTCAAGCTAGCTAAGAATCTTGTACAAAACTTTGAATTTCTGTAGACTCAGTTTAGCAAAACTCCTATAATCACTGCTAGTATTTGAGACCAATTGCATGCTGGCCCAAACTGGTGAGGCCTTACTGACATCTGTAGAATGGCATTTCTTTACAAAGATAATTTGGCCTGCTGATCTAAAGGCTGTCAGTATATGAAAAAAATGGGTAGAGTACGTTCTTGCTTTGATGCAGACTGACACACAATATTTAATCATTTTAATAAGTTACCTCTGTCCACTGAGACCAGTGTTTACACAGAAATTTTACAGACAGCAAAGCCCCAAAGAGCTAATGTTTTACAGCACAAAAATATAACCTTATAACACAGAACTGATAGGAAAAGCACATGCAATGTGCTTGGATAAGAAAGTAATGCTTGTGTCTTACCGTATAAAACCAAGAGTCAATGCAAACAGAATACTGATATTAGAACACTTAGCTGCAGCAACTTGGGCTGGGATTGGACTGGAGCTATTTTCAGCTGACTTCCTTTTTTAAAGTACTGGTACCAAGGGCACAGGAACTGAAATATAAAATCCTGTGCACTAGTGGAAGTAACCCGTAACCTGTTCATGGATATTCAATTTTACCAGCATAAGTCAATGGGTGCAAAATGGGTAAAACATAGAGTGCAAAAAGAAAAATTGATATGAATCATTTATGCTGGGCTACTCACTCACTCATCAGGTGGATCTCTGAACTCCTAAGGAATTGCAACACAGGTGATTAAACTCTTAAAAAATACGCCAATAACCATGCCTTAAAAAAATAAGCAACTTGTAGTTTTCCTTATGTTTGTATTAGTTAACTGAAAGCTCTTAGGCAAATGATTTGATAATTATATCAATTTTCTTCCATGGCTACTTATTCTCCTACAAAAATGCAGCTCTGCCACACAGCTATCTACTATCAGATCAAAAAGATCTCCTTAACTGGCGTGGGTCACAGTTTGAAATGTAGTGAGCCAAGATAGTGTTTGGAACCTTCAGAACTGTATATCCACACCTTTTCTCCTGCCAGAAGTGCTGTTTAATCCAGTACAGCCTAGTATAAGGGCATTTGAGACATATGCGTTTCTCATTCACAACCTGCTTCTTCTAAGATCTTTTCTAAACAGGAATGTCTTCATTTGTTTTTAATGTCCTTGTTGTGTTTCTCATCCTTTTCCTCACATTCAACATAACAGAATGAATTTCAGGGCTTTGATCTTTAGGGGTTATTTCTGCCCTTTTAAAAAATATTTGTGTTAAGGAAGTTTAAAAAAAAGGTAGATCAACAAAAGGAAAACAAAAGCTAAGAAAATAGGATGAATCCCCACAGCATCATTTACTGCATTCACTAGCAATGGGCAAAGAATGAAAATCAACCCTGTCAATATTAAAAGTCCTTAATCTCTCTTTGCAGACTCAGTTCCCCATTTTCAGACAGTTCTATTTAATTCAGTTTGTAGCCTGGGAGTAAGTTCAAAGGGTATGGTAGAGGGCACATCCCAATCCATGTGCAATGTGATCTTCATTTATTAATAAAAATTAATGAAGAGAAAATTTGTTACACAGTTTATTGCCTGTAATATACTCCTTAAGGAATGTACATTCTTTCCTTGCAGGACTATAGACTTGAGGATCTGCAGAAACTGGCTTCATATCACTAGAACAGTTCTAAGCAAAGTCATTTTGCACTTCTGGCAACAATTTAAGTTGTTTGAATGGCACCATTCATACAAACCAAACAATCCAAGCTTAACTGAGACTGCAGAGTGTTAACTTCCTGATCAAACAAACCATCAGTGGAGTACACTACTCTCCCATTTTCCCTAAATGTCATCAGTGGGGCAAGGAAGTGTTCCTGTTTACAGTAGTAAATGATAAAATTTTCTTCTTGTCTGTCTCATGTGCCCTAGGACAGTGCTATTACTGAATTTCAGTTAGCAACTAACCCAGAAATTCAGGTTTTAGAAGCTTGAGGTTGTTTCTTTTTGCAGGTCAAGATATTCAATGGTGGTGAATAAGGCATAATTTCATGACAAGAATTTTAAAAGGCATTAGTAAGCTTTTTAAGTATGTAAAAATTACAGTCTTTTCAATAAAATTCTAAGGTGGATTTTTTAAATCCCAGAATATAGAAGAATCATTTTGTGATAAAGACACTTTCTTCTTACTGTAAGTCTTCTCATCAGCAAAGATCATTCAAATTAATTCATAATACCTCATTGAAGTTTTGGGAAACACGTCAGATGCTTGGTACATGTGTTTTACTCCTGTAACAACTGAGTAGAACTATGAGGAACAAATACCAAATCTTAATTAACCTTCTGATTCAGAAAGTTACAGTGTAGTCTGTGCCATTAAAACAGTAAGAAGTCCTGTGATCTGAGTCACTGATCTTTCCTTGCACTTGGCTCAGATCAGGATTTATTGCTGTTGCCTATGGTACTAGTGGAGAGGGCAGAGCTAACAGCCTGAAATAGATAACTCTTGCCTAAATTCTGTCTCACTTTCCCCTTGGCAATTGGAGGTAGAAAGGACATGAGTAAGGGCAGCTTAATTCCTATTTTATGTCCAAAGTAGTGTTAAGGCTGAAGCTAAACTGAAGTGAGAAGTAGTTAACTGATACAAAGTTTACTCGCTTCTCACTCTTCAGCCTGGAATGGCAAAAAATTAAATTTAAAATGAAAAGCTATCCACAAACAAAAAACCCCACATAAGTGAGTTTACTTAGGAAAAAACACGTAAAGCATATGATTTTGATCAATAATTTCAGAAAGAAGAAAAGATAAGTTCAGAGTATTTGCAGTTTTCTGAAAAACATGCTCCTCTGTGGTCAGCTCGGAGGATAAGAATCTTCCAGGAAGCTGAGCCTCTCCTGAGGAGGAGTCCTACAAGCCGAGCAATGACTCAGCCCCGTACCTCAGTAAACACCAGCCGCCAGCATGTCACTCGCATATTTATCACGTCAGCGTCGGTCGTGCGCTCACCACATGGGCGAGTAATTGCAAGAGCCGGCCTCCCCAGGAGGAAACCTCTCACCCAGCGCCTGCTGCAGGCTTGCGTCAGACCCACGTCGTAAACACAGCTCGCTGTGCAGCAGCACGGGGTTGTTTGCTGATTGCCAGGGCTGCAAACACTGGCACGTACTTTTGGGAAGCCAAGACGCTGATACTATGTTTGTGCTTCCCAGGCTTGTGCAACAGTGGAGTGGCTAAGAAGAGAATGTAATAACTCGGGAGGATTTAAATCAAAAAAGCTTTTCGCAGCTGCATTTTATTTATGGAAAAAAAAAGTTTTCCGTAAGAAAATCTTAACAATATACTTAAATAGCCAAATTCTCTAAAACTAAATCTTACCTGATACAGCAAGAAAGCTTCTGTAATATATGACCTCATTTCTCTGAAATGTGTAGTAAACATTTAGTACTTTTTCTTTAGAAGTATAATATTTATCCATATAATGAAATGTATGGAATTATTCATCTTTTGGATTTGGAGGAGTAGGTACTTTCTGTGTTTTCAACTACATTATTGTGTGGGTGGCAGAGAAAGAAGTGTTGAAGCGAAAGAATAAATAATCCTTAAATATCCTAACAGTTTTATTTGACTGGGCACAGCCTTGGTCTTCAGCATAAACTACTCACTTGAATTTATGGAGGTGTTCAGGGTCCACTTATATCACCCTCTGATCCATTTACTACAGAGGAATGATATTTTTGGAAACAACCACTTGGCGGGTATACAGAAGTAGGCAGACAGCTAACAAAAACATCAGTTATCCTGGGTTCTAGTTGCTGTATCAATTAAAAAAATGTGAAGGAATCTGAGTCTTCTTGTTGTGTTTGAATTGCAGGTGTATTTCAGTTTGATTATTGGTCAGTTTTGTATTTTCTATAACAAAAGCCTGATCATTCCAGTCTGAAGGTTTCGATCCTTTACTATCACACTGTGACGTTAAGAATGCCCATGACATTCCTTCTGCTATCAGCTAAAACCATACAGAAAACACCAGCCTGAATATAATATAAAAGCAGTAATGAATGTTATCCTTCTTTGAGCTATAAGTGGAAAAACACTTAGGTTTTTTCCCATTGAGAGAAGGTTTTGTGGAATCCTAGCCAAAAGTGACTTCTTTTCAAAGAGAATTAAAACCTTTTGAGAACACCTGCAATGTCTTCTTGTTGAGAAGCTGTCTCAAGTGGGGTGTCCTTTACAACATGTCTCAGAATATCTCTGTGTCTGCAACCCAGTCCCTGATCCTTGTGGCATACTTCACTGTTGTTCATGTGTCCCTGACATTATTCTAGTAATTGTGCTGACATTTTCTCTTTTAAAGCCAATTTTTAATTTTCAGGTAAATACTCAGCAAAAATGATGGTCATTGCTCAATATAACTCTCTACAAAGACCAATCTGTGTTGATCCTGTGTGGCCTAATTTCCAAAGGCATTGTCAGTCGCTTACACGTGTGGTCTGCTCAAGCATAGTCATAAAGAGGAATTCTGTTTTATAGCATTTTTAAGACTTAATATAGTAACATGTCTCAGCAACTCACAGTTCCGTAAGTGCTAAGACATTTCTGACTCCAGCATTACTATCTCCTTATTTTGTAAAGGAGGAAACAGAGACACGCAATGATTAAGGGATTAGGCCAAGGTCATACATGAAGTGCATACCAGCTAGTGTTAGCATTTAGGTAATGAAATGAAAAACATGTACCTTGCACAAGTAGGGGGAACTGGAGTTGTTTTTGCAAGTTTCACACCATGCTCAGTGTGGCTTTCTTCAAAGCAGCTACAGCAGTCAAGCTCCATTACGCTTCAGTCTATGCCATCACTTGCCTTCCCCGTCTGGCTGCACTAATCCACATAAAGTTCTTCTTCCTCAGAAGGCTTAGGCCCAGCACTAACGGAACAATAGACATGGGCTGGAAATTTGGGGGTCTGAACAAACCTTCACTCCTGTGAAAATTTAAATGAATTTGAGTAATTCTGTACTAATGCGATCCTGATGTCTGTCTTATCTGCTAAGTGCACTCTTACTTGTTAATCATTTCCTTCTTAATAAGCATTAAAGAGCAGTCACTTTTGAAGGGGTAGTTCTAGTCTGTATCAGTGCTGTACACAGAGGGAGTCTGAAACAGTAACTTCAGGGGTATCACTTGCTGTGTTGCATTTCAATGGAGTACTCTGATAGAGTGTCAAAAATAATTTGAATGCCCATCAGCACAGGAAGTGAAAAAAGTATTAATCAGTTAATGAACATATATATATTGTAAGCAGTATATAATCAATAAAGCAGAAATTATCTAGTCAGCATTACTTTTCAGATTTGTTCTGGTGAGAAGAAATCGCTTAACAAGGAACAAAAATCACTAGCAAACCCTTAAATATTGCAAATGTAACACAATGAAAAAAGATTCTGATTCCTGTCTGAAGCTGTAATACATTACTCAATATACTACTTTGAGTAAAAGAAAAAATTGGATATATGAAATTGCACAATTAATGCAACAGGACATAGAAGTATTTGTGTTTCTCCATTTAGAAATAACTATGCACAGCACCAAAAGGTATTTCCAGTATTTAAGTTTTGTGCTCCTGCTTAATAGTACTTTAAATACACGATTCATATTCTTTGCAAGTACAAGATTTAAAATGTTGATTTTGTTCCTAAATTGATCTGTATTTTATATCCTCATATTGTCCACAAAGAACCACGTATCTTTCCAGATACCTGAACCAGAAACTTGATTCTATGTGAAAAGAGTGAAATGTTTGATTTCAAAGTTTTTGGTCTTTACAATCAAAAATTGGGGTTTATTTTTGGTCTTCAGAAGAAATTAATTCAATATTTCTTCAACTGAAATTTTTCTTTGCAAAAAAAGCAATGGCAACTGTTCTAGCGTCATGCGACAAGAGCGAGGTCACTTAGCAGATGCAGGTGTCATAGGTTTGGCCTAATCCTGCTGCTTCTGCACTGGTGAAAAGTTAAAGAAGACCAAGTTTCTAAATTAAAAGATGGTAGACTCAGTCCTCCTACTGCCTTGTGTCCTTAACTTTAAGCATATCAGAAGTCTTCCTGACCTCTGAAGGACAAGCATGGGCAAAGGATACGCTTATAAGTCTCGGCTGGGCTGGAACAAGTCGCAGTTAACAGAGATGTAATACGGTAAGACAGAAAGGCTAAGCTGCGTTAGAAATCGGAAACAGAGACAAAAGAACTGCTGTTACTGTGTTCTGAATAAAACCTGCACCAATAAAGATAATGCTTTCTGGAGGTGTTATTACAATATTGAACAATAAAAATGTCAGCGTTCAGTAAGTTTTAACCAAGCATGACTGCTATTGCCTTTTTGTTTAGTGTGTAGTTTTAGCCTCCTAATTACAGGAAATGTCTGTGATGTAGGTAGGAGTGACATTCATATGTACAATAATCTTATTTACTGTACTTACATTAATAGGCTGAAATTCCTTTACAAAACATGTCATCCTACAGAGAAGGAAATTAGTTTGAAGATCCTTCATTTTAAATTTCTAGCAATTTGCTTCCTTTGTCTTTTGATCATTTGCAAGGTACTTGCACAGCATTTCGCAGCAGGTATGGCATCGGACTACTCTACTGCAAAAGGTGTCTCAAGCCACACAGCGTTGTTGCAGCACTTCAAACTCACTACTCGGTAACAGCAACCTAAAACCTCCACTCTGTAAGACCCAGTACTGCGACATTTAAATCTGCTCACCAGATCCCCTTTAACGGAGGTGCTGGAGGGCGATCAAAGTGTTTTCAAGAGTGGCTCCTGAAAAGTATAAGCTCCACCATAAAAGGAAACAATATTATATTGAAGTAAGTAATCAGAATATGGCAAGGAATAAAATGACCTGTAAACCATAAAAAAATAAATCCCCACGCAGCCAGGGAAAGGCCGCCCGAGCCGACGAAGGCCCTTGTCCCGGCAGGCCGCGACCGGAGCTCCCCGAGACCTGGCTCCCAGTTCCGCAGCGGCGGCGCTGGGGCGGAGCGGGCCCGCGGGAGCCGCCCCTTCTCCGCGGAGGCTCCCGCAGCGCCCCCAGCGGCCG
>VXBT01008848.1:466363-479593 GCA_013400235.1 Oriolus oriolus
GCCGAAGCTGCGGGCGGGGGGGAGGCGGCGGGGGCCGGAAAGTCTGTGCGAGGGGCCGGGGGCAGAGCGGGGCGGCGCTGCCGGGGAGCCCCTCACGCCACCGGGTGCCCCGTGCGGGGGCGGCGAGGAGGGGGAGGCGGTGCCTCCCCTGCCCCGGGCGGCGCCGTGTGGGGAAGGGGCCCAAAGCGCCGCGCGGGCCCGGGGCCCGCCTGGTGTGTGCGAGCAGGCCTGGGCGGCGTGGGATGAGTTGGGCTGCGGCCTGGCCCCTGCTCTGGTGCGGCTCTCCCGGGAGTTCCGGCCCCTCGCCACGCTCCGTGTTCCGCGCGGTGGTTCCTGAACAGCCCGTCTGGCATGTGAGAACAGCAGGTGCCTGTGTCGAACTTACCCCACTTTCACTGTCTCTTAATTTTCTTGTTTCTTTCGCTATCGCCCATCTCCCCGCTCCCGGAAATAACGATTTAGTCGTGTTAAGGAGAAGTAGAATACTTATAATACGATTGCACTTTTACTGGCTGAAAGTATTTTTATTTAGGATTAGAGCACGAAATGCAATCTGTAAACAGCTCGGAGAATCATAGACATTGTTTAAAACACAGAAAAAAAATTACTAATATTAAATTACTTTTTAGAGTAAGATAATATCAAATATATAACTGGCAAGCAGTAGTTGAGTGATCTGTAATAACGTGGTCCTAAATTATATAAAAATCCTATCTGTTGTACTTCTGTCACATCTTTGAATTCGAAGCTATTGTGAAAGAGCATTGCTGATTCAGTGTGTGTTTCTTCATATAATACTAATTTCTGATTCCCTTTTGTAGACATGCCCTTGATGGAGTTATTTTTTAACTATTAACTCATTAGCAGCAAGTAAACAAGTAGGCAGACTTTGTCCAGATCAAGCTTCTCCTTCCCACATCACCTCCCCCCAGTTTGTAGGGACACTGTCCAGTATTTCATATTTACCTATGAGTTTGATAAACTAATTCTTCTTCTCTGAGCTGTATTTTAAATTTTTTTTTTTTTCTTGTGTGTCTAATTTGGACAGATTGGTTTGTAACCCGTTAGTTTTTATATTAAAATAGCCATGTTTTCTGTGTTCTTAGGCAAGGGAGGTGAATTTGACTGTTTGTTAAAGACAAAGTAAAAAGCAAGCACATATGTCAAAAAATATCTTAACATTTTAAAGGCACTTTTTTGGTCTTCAGCATGCCCAACTATGGCATTGGGCCAGCAAATAATGTTGTTTTCCTTATATGTATGTGAATTATTTGAATTATTCACTGGATTTTTTGGAAAGCTATGAAGTAAATGTTTTTTTCCAAAAAATCCTCAAACAACCCAACAAACTCTTAACTCTTGAAAATGGAAGTGATTCTTAAGTTTTCTTTTTTTAACCCTTGGATATAAAAAGCTTATTTTCCTTATGTTTGAATGCTGGTTTAAAAGCTGAAGGATTCATAAGAGATTTCCAAAGATTCTGCAAGTCTGTAATTGTACATCTCAGTTTTTTGTTTTATGGGTTTCTATTTAAAATGTGAAATTCACTATCTTTCTGTATTTGAATATTTTCATGAGGAAGTAGTCCATCTCTCATAAAGCTGAACACTTTATAATAAAGTGATATTAAGGGAAGGGGATGGGCAAGACATCACTTTCTCTTAGCTTTAAGAGTACACAAAAGGGTTAAGCACAATTTTTCTAGCTTTAATTTTGAGTTATCCTCAGAACAGAACAAACTCATTAGGTTATAAAGCTTGAAAAAAAACCCCTTTGCTGATAAAATATATGCAAGTTTCCCTAATTTCAGCCCAAACATACGCTATACATTTTAGAGAGGAGCAAATACAGAAAGTTTAATGACAAGATTGTGATGATGATTACTTTTTTTGCTTTTTCTTGCCAGGTGAAAACTGCAAAAGTGTGAGGCTGACTGAAGAGAGAAATTAATTGTGCTGAAGTTAGTCTGGCTTCAACAATTAAAGGATATTTTTGGTACTTTTTAATTGAAGTGAAAGCGGCTTTTTTTTTAATAAAAAACCATGGCAGATGTGGATCCAGACACGTTGCTGGAATGGCTGCAGATGGGTCAGGGAGATGAAAGGGATATGCAGCTAATAGCACTGGAGCAGCTCTGCATGCTACTTCTGATGTCAGACAACGTGGATCGCTGTTTTGAAACGTAAGTAGTTCTGGCTTTCATTTATGGAATGTTATTTTCCCCTTTCTGTAGCTGGATATAATATTTAACATGCCTAGAAACTTTCAGCCTCAAAAATGTTTTTACAAACTGAACTTCCATTTACATCACTGAAATCAAGTGTTTCTGTTAATGTCACGTGAAGTACCCTTGTCTGATTAAAAGTGTGGTGGTGTTTGGGTGATATGCAGTGAATTTTCTGACACAGGAGCTGATTGCAACTCTTAATACATTTCTTTAAATTAAATGGTGTGAATTTGTGTGTGGATGCGTTGTTGGTGGGGTTTTTTTTGTCTGTTTTGTTTTTGTTTGGTTTTGTGTGCATGTTTTGTTTTTAGTTTGGGTTTTTTTTGGTAGAGAAAAACATTTTTTGCACTAGGATTATAATGATCACCTCGATGTATTTAATTATCCGTACTCTCACAATACTTTTATCAAGGGATGTAGTAGCTTGTTTTGAGTTCTGTAAATCCAAGCAAAAATCACAAGCAATAACCGCTGTTCACACAAATATTTTGCCCCTTCTCTGGAGCATGTTGCTGTTCATGCCCACCCTCCTTCTCAACTGCATTTGTGCATGTCACATAGCACAGTCCCTGCACTCAATCCTTTTTATATTTCTCACTGCACAAGATGCTGATGTAATCGCTTCTGTTACTTGAGTGTTGCTGTGCTTGTGTTACGCTACTTTCTGTGAGAGCCCACCGCTAGTCTGGAAGAGGTAGCAAAAGTGTAAGCAGTCACAACTTTTACTTTTTTCATTGGTTTCTTCAGTTCTGATTTTCGTGCTCTTGCCTCTCTTCCTTTCTGTGGTTTTTTTCATTGCTGTCACTTTTCATGATAAAATAGGGCTAGTGTTTTTCAGATAAATCCTGCTTTTTGGGAGTGTGGATTTAGAAGCATTTGAGAAGGTAGCTGTCTGTTACACTGTTTAGTTTTGTAGCTCTGAAGGAAACAGTTTTCGGACTTACCTCTTAGAAGCTGTTCCCATGACTGCATTTATTACGGGAAAAGTATAATTCATACATCTCTAAAATTTGGATTTGTAGTAGTTTCAGAGCATTGAGCACAATTTTGTACAGTGCTTCAGAATTTGAGGTTGCATGTTCTTTGCCTTGGTGAGCTTACAGGTAAAATTTTGACTTAGAGAGCCTTACTGTAGGGAGATCCATTCGACTTTCCTGTCTATCCTCATGCTACCGATACTGGTGGAGCCTCAGAATTCACCATTATAGAAAAAAACCTGATAGTTAAGAATGAATTTTTCTGATAAATCTGGGTGAACTGCCTGCTTCAGGATATTCTGCTGTCTTCTGGGTATTTGAGAGTCAAGAATGAAATGTCAACTTTAAAAAATATAAACTAGTTGTGGGCTTTAGGCATCTTATTTAGAACAGACTTTTATTTCAATATAAATGAATTAAATAGTCCGAGTGCCTTTTTTTTCTTAAAGTGTACATAATGAATGCTCTGTTATTACTCTGTTGTGATTTTAAAATTATTTATGTCTGAAAGAAGAAATATTTAAAATGGCATTTGGCATTTTAATTTTTCTTTTGAGTCTTGGTGTAGTTTAATTTTACTGGTCTTGTAAGTTCTCAATTTTTTTGCTCTTGTAAGTTTTCCTCAAAAAGAAGATAATGAAGTGTAAATAGGGGAAGAAGTTACCAAAGTTCTCTGCGTGTTGAAGTGATTTTGCACTAATGTTAAAACTGCTACTTTTTATTGGCTCTGTGAATATACTGGAGTGTATGATCTGGTACCATGGTATTTGGTGAGCTGACATGGTAGCTTGTTTCCTTCTTCCCATTTATCACCCACCATTTTCACTCTTCCCAGCCATACTCTTGTTCCTGCCAATGTCAGGGCTTACTGGACTGCTCTAATTCCTTGCAAGTGCAAGCTGCTCTTTAAACCTGCTGAAGAAGTTTGTTAGTTTTTTACTGTTACGGTGAGTTACAGCGTGTAGAGAGGTGTCTGATGAGCACTGGAGGTTGAACTGCCTAACTGGAAATATGGGAGAAGCAGAGAAAGGTATACAGTCTTCAGTGGAGAACTTCTCAGTGGTTGTCTTGGGTGCTTATGGGTGCCTGCATTTCAAGGTGACTTAATTTATTTTGGAACTCTGTAAGAAATAGATGATATCTTGAAAAGTGTTTTTGAAGTCTTTCTAAATGGCAGTTTAAATAGCCAAAATTGTCATGTACTGAGCGAGTATAACTAAAATAATTGTGGATAATATTTTATAGTTCCTTTTCATCTTGTTTTTTAAAGGAATTATTGTTTGCTGAAATAGGAGATTTACTGTGTGACAGAAGGGCTGCTAAATCCCTGTTTTGCAGGAACTAATTTTGAAAATATTTTCAGTGCATGCCTGATCTAGAACATGGATGTATTTTTCTGTTGGTAAGGGAACCAGCCTCTAGACTTTACAAATTTTTTTTCTTCTACTATGTAAGGACAGCATTTCCAAGTTTTTGGATGCTCTGCGCATGTTATTTGAAGATCTTGTAATTGTTTATTTCTATTAGTTATATGTTGACAAAGCTTTAAAGAACATTTTTCATCTATGCAACTCAACAACTGCAACATGGACTTTTAAAACAGTCAGTTTCTTGGAGAACTAAATGGGATGTTTTTCAGACCTTAGTTAGAGTGACTTTAAGTATTAAGTATTCGTCCACTTTTACATAAGAAATTATTTGCTTTTGTGATGTAATCTAAGAAAAAGCCCATCATTTTAGTGAAGTACCTGTGGTGATTAAAAGCTGCATATGGTGAGGACTGGCAAAGCTGTGAAACAAGACCACATTAAAAATATTGACATGAATGCTGTGCACCATCTCTAAAACCACAACACAGTTTCCATACTGCTTTCTTAAGGAGTTAAGGGGAATACACAATCTTACTTGGCAAAGAAAGCACAAAGTTGGAGGGAATAAAGAAGTATTTAAATGTTGTATTCAGAAGCTTTCACTTCATTTTTGCAGTAAAGTAACAGGGTTACTTTGCAGATTGTTCTGAAGGAAATTATATAGCTAATGATAAAGCTAATAATTTGCTTTTGTACAAGAGTAATGGATATTGAAACTAGTGTTTCACATCAGCTCAAAACCGGAAGCAGGCACATGTGCAGGGTGGTGTATTTCATAATGTTCTTGCAGAGTTCTAGCAGCATCACAGCAGATTTCGGGGTATGCAGCTGGTTAACAGGTAGTGCTGCCAAATAATTAATGTTTCTTTACTTCTTCCCAGATTTACATATTACATCCAATTAAATTATTTTGGAAGTTACTCATATGTTAACATCACAAAAATCAGGGGCATATTCATCTTCTGGTGATAATGAGTCACAGACACTGCTAGTCACTTGGTATGAAGAATGGCTAACATTATTCCAGCAGCAAAAGCCAGTAGCTTCTGTTAAGTAGTTTACTTGGAGTAAAACAGCAAAATGGTTGTGATTATAAGCGTAAGTCCCAAATTGTAGTCAAATTGTGTGCTATTAAATCCACTTGAACAGGAGTTTAAATAATGCATTTAATACAAACTTAATTGAAATTATGGGCTTTTTTTGTCTTTTAAATTACATGTAACAGTTTAAATGTATGTAGAGGCTCTTAGTTACAATCTCACATTATTAATGTAACCCTTTTCCGAATAGCTGTTTCAATTTATTACTTTTTCACCTTGTGTGATTGTTTCACTTTTTTTGGTGAAATAAAATTAGAACTCTTCTGGTTGGGCTTTCTGTTGCTGTCTGTCAGAGTAAAAGTACTTAGCAATTAATTACAATGAAAAGTTGCAGAAAAAGGCACTGATATAACAAAGTAAGACCTGCTTAAAACCTTTTTTACACAGCAGATGAAAGAGGCCTTATTAATGCTCAGAAGGAGAAAACATCTTTCTCTTTGGCTGTTCTGTAAGCCACCTCTGTATATTTAGCAATAGCAGATTTGGTAAGCAAAAAATTATCAGGAGTTATCAGCTCATTTGACAAATAAAAACAAATAATACAAAGGAACATATTTTAAAGTTCTAATGTGTAAAATAAAAATTCTTTCAGTTAATTTTTAAGTCAAATATGTTTGCTTTAATTCACACTAAGCCTTGTTCTTTACAAAGTATCTATTCACCAGGGAAAAAGTATGTATCTTTATCTTGTATTTGCTAACAAGTATAAGGAAATTCTAGTGACCCAACCACTGTTGATGTGAGCTACTGAGACTGTTAATGTGGAACAGTTTAGCTTTACCTCCACCTGATTGCTTAAAACTACATTCTCCTGTCTTTATCAGGATTGTAAAACTCCAGTAAATCAAAGTTAGATACATAGAGAAAAACAATTTTTCTTTTAGAGATAGGGGTAGGAATCCAAAGTGCTGGTTTTCAGGAATGTATTTACAATCTGGGCTGCCTTTAAAAGCATCTTTGTAATTCAGGCAGTAAAGTGCCCTTTAACAGGTCTGACAGTTGTGGAAAAATGAAGGCTGAGGGAGCAGCTCTGTTGGTATCAAGGTGGTTTCACATTTTATGCCCTACAGATTTGCTCATTTTGTTATTTTAAGGGAAAAATAAAGTCAGACCGTTGTTACACTTTTGTGCTGGAGAGCAGCAATGAGTAAATTAGAATAAGTATTGCTGTCAACAATAGACTACAGTTTTCATTATTTTAAACCATGCAAAGCATATGTTCTTTGTGAATTATTGGTTTGGACTAATGTAGACATCTCTCCCAAATGAAATTTTGTAACTTTTATAGTGGCAAGTTTCATGTGATTCCTACTAAGCTTTCTTTCTTTTAATGAAGGCAGAGGGGTATGGCACCAGTGAAATAGCAGCACTGGAGTAGTTTATTCTGTGGCCTCCAATATAGTGGGATCTTCAGCATCCTATAAAGTGGTTTTCTGAGATGGAAATAGGGGTGTGCTCTGTATTTTTGAGGGAACAATCTTGTTACAATGTGGTGTTTAGAATTATTCCTGATTTTTAAGGCTGTTTTGTTGTTGTTGTTTTTGGTTTTTTCTCTTTTTTAGTTATAAGACTTTTAAAATACTAATGTCTTTCTGGTTGCTCTTTGTAAAATGGGAATTATGGCCTCACTGTCACTGGTATTGTGGAGATTAATTAACCTTGTCTAGTTATTTTGAGAATCTTAATGGTTGTAAAGGCCAGAAGGGAAGATTAGGTCTAAATTGATGTCCTCTCTTCTGTCCTGGCCCTTATATTTTATGTGGTTATTACTGGATTGAGCATCTTGTTTGATACAAGCATAATGTGTAGCTAATGCTTCTGAGTGGGCATCCTACCTAATTTTACCCTCTCTTTTGCTATTAAATCTGCTGCCTAAGTTGTCTTTGTTGTTGAAATTTGCTTGCTCTTTTCCATATGAATTGGCTAGACTTACACATTCTGTAGAGAGCAGTCAGTTCACTTTTTCCTATTTAGATTAAAAGCCAGCAGTGTTCTTACTGTGAATGTACCTGCACACAAAAGATTTCATCAGCTCTTGATCTTCCTCCCCTTCTCTAGTTCTTCAGTTAACAAGTTCTTCAGAAATACTTTCCAGTGTTGCTTCATCCATGCTGTTTATAGTAGTGCCTTTGACTTACTGTTAGCAGTTAAACATGCCAAGTGTAGTTAGATGTTTCCAAAACTTTGTATAGTAAGTGTGGTTTTAGTTATCCGTCTTCAGAGTTGCTTTCAAGGATATGAGTGCTTGCTGCTTAGGTATGGCTTGATGTATTACCTAGACTAAGATCTGTAACTTGGCATTTGTGTGTGTTAAAACACATTTTGTTTAAATGAGCCCTGGGTAGTTTTATGTTTAAATGCCTCTGGGTAGTCCAGACAACTCATCACATTGTCACTATTTACTAGTGTAGCATTTGAAAAATTTTTTCTGGTGGTATCATCAAGTATTCTTTGTTTTGTTCAGAATTTTGTGTGTAAGATAAAACTGAAGTGATTCTTGCAAGTACTATGCAAAAGATGGGTGTAGAATGTTAAGGCAGCAGGTTAATGACCTTTTGAAAGTGTCAGCTCTTGGTAGATTGGATGAGACCAATAAGAGATGTTACAGAAATTTCAAATCACGGCCTTCCTTTCTTGCATGACTACTGGTCAAGTGATTTTTAGTACTGGCCTCTTAAGAAGAGGTATAGATAGCACAGATGTTAAGTAGATTGCTAATAGGGAAGTGGAAGTTTTCTTGTGTAAGTCAGTTCTTTTTTTGAGCACCTGGGAATCCAGTAGAAGCTAGTGGGAAGATGTACATATTTAGGCATACATACAAAATCATACTTTTTGTTTTAATTGCTTATTTCCTTTTGAAATGTTGACAGATGTAATACGTACTCAAAGCATTATCTGTTTGCACAATTGAGGTTGCTGCTAGTGGAAATCATAGGCAGAAAGACCTGTAGTTTCGCATTCTTTAATTTATTCAGCTATTGTGGACTAAATTTCTGTAAAGTATTTACAAAGTGCTGGAGATTGGAGAACAAACATGTGGAATTACTGCCCTGAGGTATGGCATAGCTTTTATAAGACGCTGAAAAATGCAAAAGGCAGCCTAACACATCCTTTATAAATTCAGGAATAAATGAAATGACAATTTATTTAGAAATGCAGGAATTACCTGTCGTGTGGAAGCTGTTTCCTCATATGGATTTTTCTTATATTTCATTTTACACAACTGATATTTATTGAATGTGTAGTTGAATACTGAATGTCTAGTGCTAATTGTCTTCCTGCCTAATGAACTCTCAGAAGAGGGCTCATCTCTGTCATTTATTTAACTAAAAGAAAGTTTGAAAGTGTTTTTAAATGTCAAATTTGAATTCTAAATTAATTTCTTTTAATTTCTAATGAAGTTGAGTTTCTACTGGAGTGGATATAGGTTGGAATTGTTAATTCTCCAGCTTAATTTTATTGGCCTGATCTGTGATTGCAATCAAGAGTAGAGATTCAGAGTTGTGTAAGTTTTAATGTTTTGTAATTCTGGTAAAAGTTCCTAAATTGCCAGTTTATTTTTAGGTGCTTTTTCCTTGTACCTTTAAAATATAGTATGATGTGTCTAAAGTCTTATACATGACTAGATGTTTTCTGGACTTTGTTTGTATTGTAACAGTATTATGTGAAAACAGTGCAGAATATGTTTTGGTAGTGGATCCAGAAGAATACATACAGGCAGTGCAGGTGTGTGGGTTCTCTTGTGGATGGTCTTGATTACTCTGCTGTTGGTTCATATGTGGAAACAAAACAGCCTTTCAGTGAAAGAAACAATGAGGGAAAGTCTGAGATCTCTTCCCATAGAAAGAGCTACAGAAAAAACCCCAATCATTAATCAAAAATGAGTTGAAACTACTTTTGCTTTAAGAAAAATCAGTTGTGCAAGATGTTCTTAAAAGTTTCAAAGTTGTATGACATGTTGTTGTAAATGTTTGTCTGGTATATTTTCCCTCAAAAACAGTTACTAATGAGATTTAACTTCAGTGTTTTAGTTTATATTTTAAATTATTATATATTAAGTAGTGTAGACACATGTAATTCCTTATTTTCCCACTTTTAACTGGTCTCAGCAGATGGTATGCATTAAAGATCCAGCTATTGCTGGCAGGCAGCTGAGCTTGGTTTTCTGCCACAAGTCACATGTCTTGGACCAGGCAGCTTCGCTGAAGGCTTTGTCACATGCCAGGGGCTCTGCATCAACTGAATCCAGTGGTTACTTTGGAATTGAGTAACACACCCTAATGCTAGCAGTAGTTGTTAACTGTTTTGGGGATGAACTGAACTGGTCTTTTTTTCTTCTTTTGGGATTTTTTT
This sequence comes from Oriolus oriolus, assembly GCA_013400235.1. NCBI lineage: Eukaryota > Metazoa > Chordata > Aves > Passeriformes > Corvidae > Oriolus > Oriolus oriolus. Next base: position 476,391 of record VXBT01008848.1, read on the forward strand.
AAGTGCGGCAGTAGTGTAGTCGTCACCATTATTGTTTCTGTTTTAGCTAAGGATTTTAAGTGCATTAAAATATCAAATGTAGTTACAGAAATGAATTTACAATGCCTATTTTTACTTCCTTGGTATATTTTTACATTGGCAAGCTGTAAAATCAGCTGAGTCACTTCGTTAGAGTTTAGGGATTAGCACTGGCAGGAGCTTACTGCTGTAGCTATTTAAGAATTTTGTATCCGTATGGATATTTCTGTTCCTAAAGAGGTGGGTGTATGTGTAAAGGTTCAGAAGTGTGTCAGCATATGGAGTTATGCTGATTATAGTGCTGTAAATTCTTTAGTAATATAATTATACTGACAAATTTTCTTAGCTTTTCTTGACATCAAGATGATTATGATATTTAGAAAATGTTTTTAGATCAAGTAAATTTTTTGCAGAGAAAGAACACATATTAAAGAATTTGTGTATGATGCTCTTTACAACCTACTAACTCATTTAAACACTGAAAATATGAATATATTTATTTAAATATAAATTATACAGAATCAGCACTTTTTAATGTAGTTTACTTCTTAATGTCAGTACAGGGAACAGAGAATGCTCTAGTGCCCTAAAATTAATAGATCAGAATATAAATGGAAAATACTGATATGGAATTTTACCTGTTTTGGACAAACCTGTCTTTCAGCAAGATCTTTGAAACATGGTGGGTGGAAAACTTGGAAGACAGTAAGTAACAGCAGCTCTTCTCCTAGGAGTACAGGAATGAAGTTGGGTGGACATTGAGAGCTGCAAGACTTGAAGTAATTAGCAAGAGCTGTAGTGTGGGTTGTAGAGTAACCTCATTAACTTCAAGTCGGTCTTTCCCTAAGGAGTAACACAGAGTGACCTCATTAATTCACTAAGTAATCCCTAATCACTCTTCTAAAGTACACATTTGAAGTACTTTAGGAAGTGCCCAATGTGATGTTAATACAGCTCCCTAGAAATGAAAATCTGAAAAGATTTTCCTTTCATTTTCATGTTTATTAGAAGAATAACCTAAATAGAAACCTGAACTTCGGAGGTACCTATTTGCCATTATTTTCTGATTTGAAAGAATAAAAACTTTTAATGAATAGGTTTTTCTGTATTAAAGAAAACTCACCATTATCTTTTTGCTTGTTCCACTGCAAATAGGTCATTGTGAACAGTGATTCCTTGCCTACAACTTTAAGAACTTTTCTGTCATAGCTTTTTTTCTGAGATATATCTTCTAGTTAATATATGGTCTGGATAAAAGAGACATGTGAATGTGGTTTTGATATTGGGATGATTTAGAAATTATGCGCTTAGCTTTTTTTCTCCTTGGACAACATAGAGCTGGTGCTCATAGTTTCAACCACAGGAGCTCCATGTCATCGCCTAGTGCAGATTTGGGGATTAAAGGGTAAAGCTGACCTGTGTGTTCGTATGCAGTTATTGATAGAAAAGTTAGCTACAGCATAAAGACTGAAGTCCTTCAAAATGGCAGCTAGGCAATTTTATGCTGTGCTTGTTTAGCCACCTGTTTGAGAAGATCATGGGTGGAGCACCAAGGATGTGTTCATATACCCTTCTTGCCTGCTATTACATACAGGCTGAACCCTTGATCTAGACTGTGCGTGAATGACAGAACTGGTACTTTCTGGTCTCTTTTTTTCACGAACTTTACGCGCTGATAAGGCCTGAGGGGACTTCAGCAAGCCAAAAGAATCTGAATTTATCTGTGTGGTCTGTGTGTGCTTATGAGTGTAATCTATATATCTCCAGAGGAGACTCCGCAACCTTTCTGTAATTGCCAAGTCACTCTCCGTGACTCCATGAAAAGTCATTGCAGTCCCAAGTTACTGGAAAAGGAAATACTGAACCCATCTATAAAGGGTAGAAAGGAGGACCATGGAAACTACCACCCTGTCGCCTCACCTCTGTGCCTGGGAAGGTCATGGAGCAGATCCTCTTAGAAGCTGTGCTAAGGCACACAGAGGACAGGCAGGTGGTTCTAGACAGCCAGGACAGCTTCACCCAGGGCAAGTCCTACTTGACCAACCCTGTGGCCTTCTGTGTGATGGAGTGACTCTGTCAGTGGTCAGGAGAAGGGCTACAGATGTCATTTATCTGCACTTCTGTAAAGCCTTTGACAGGCTCCCTCCTCATGTCATTCAAAGTTGGAGACAGAAGGATTTGAGGGGTGGACTGTTAGATGGATTAGAAATTGGTTGAATGGTCACAATCCAGAAGGTAGTGCTCAATGGCTCAGAGTCCTGGTGGATATCAGTGACTAATGGTGCTCCTCAGGGATCTGTTTGGGACCAGTGCTATTTCATATCTTCATTAATGACATGGACAAGGGGATTTGAGTGCGCCCTCAGCAAGTTTGCGGATGACACCAAGCTGAGTGGTGCCATTAACACACCTGAGGGATGGGATGCCCTTCAGGGGGATGAACAAGCTTGAGAAATGGGCCCATGAGATTCTCATGAGTTTTAACAAGACCAAGTGCTGGTGCTGCACCTGGGTCAGGACAACCCCCAGTACCAGCACAGGCTGGGGATGAACAGATGGAGAGCAGCCCTGCCCAGAAGGACCTGGGGGTGCTGCTGGGTGAGAGGCTGGACATGACCCAGCCATGGGCACTGGCAGCCCAGAGAGCCAAGTGTGTCCTGGGCTGCATCCAAAGCAGCGAGGCCAGCAGGGAGAGGGAGGGGATTCTGCCCCTCTGCTCTGCTCTGGTGAGACCTCACCTGCAGTGCTGCATCCAGCTCTGGGGTCCCAGCACAGGAAGGACATGGACCTGGTGCAGTGAGTCTAGAGAAGGGCAATGAAGATTAGAGAGATGAAGCACCTCTCCTGTGAGGAAAGGCAGAGAGAACTGGGATTGTTCAGCCTGGAGAAGAGAAGGCTTTGGGCTGACATGATTATGGCCTTCCAGCAGATGAAGGGAGCCTACAAGAAAGCAGGAGAGGGACTTTTTACAGGAGCATGTGGGGACAGGACAAGGTTACTGTAGTGGGTTGACCCTGGCTGGATGCCAGGCACCCACCAAAGCTACTCTGTCATTCACCTCCACAACTGGACAGGAGAGAGAGAATATAATGATGGCTTCACGGTTGATATTAGGTGTGGGAGAGAGATCACTCACAAAATACTGTCATAGGCAAACCAGAGTTGAATTGGAGATATTAACTGAA
>VXBT01008850.1:0-26314 GCA_013400235.1 Oriolus oriolus
TCAAGTCCAACTCTTGAGTGAATTGCCCATACAGTGATCATGGCATATACTCACAACCTTGGTGGTCTTAATACCATTCTCTAACCAGCTGAGCTGATCTCAACACTTCCCCCATAAGAAGTCTGTATTGCTGTTACAATTCCTCATTAGGGCTTTCAAATGAGGGGACTAGAAATTTCAGGCTCTTGAGCATAAATTTTCATCTTCTTTCTGTTACGACAATTGTGCTTTGATCTTAATGTTACTCTGTAGGCTTTTAGAGTTCTTTCAATTTCCCAGTAAATTCTGTCAGTCATTTCCTTTGCACATATCCCATCCTGCCTAGTGTATGCCTCAGAACTCTTCTGTGTCTCAAGCATCTTCCTACTGTCCATTTTGAGGTCTCTGTTTTATTAGCATTCTCATTTCAGATCCACTGTGTCAAAATGATTATTTAACAGATTTTAATTTCTTTCAGGTGGATTATTTTTGACCCTGCCCTCAGCATGTATGTATATATATATATATATGTCACTTTTCTTTCCTAGTTTACTGTAGTATCACATCTGTATTTCCTGTTCACAATTAGCATTTTTATTATTAATTATTTAAGTTAGTTATGAACTATGTTAACATTATTTGATGTTTTTACTGGAAGATACCAATAGTGACTGCTGAGTGGTACTTGAGTAACAACACATTCGTAGAAGTGGTAGCCTCAGTTACAATCCTTTGTCTAAATCAAACCTGAAATTTTGGTCCGATATTATGGTTTGTGTAACCAGCAAGCTTACAAAGAGCTGCAAATTTCCTTCTGTGTAAACCTTAAAAAATTCAAACAGAAATAGCCCAGCTTCCCACTTAATGTCTTCTTTGATTGTGTCTCATTCTATTATCCTTTGCCACAGTCATGCTGAAAGGTGTATTGGGAGTAATTTCTCCCTCTGCAGTTTGTGTTTGTATAATCATACAGATGGATGTTTTATAAACATTGATGAAAAAGGCCTGGATGCCCTCAGGCATAAAAGCTCATGCGCCTTTGTAGCACAACTGAGTTATTTTAGTTAGACAATACACCCTAGTATTTGTGTGAAAAAATTGCCTTATTTTCAGGGAATTTATTTTATATGAATAATAACCTGCCTCTCGAGAAGGGACATCCTATATAGAGAAATAAGTTTTATCTTGAACACTAACATATGTCTCCCAAGCATAACTTAGCACCACATTGAAATATGCAAACTGCCTCTGGACCACTATCAATACCCATGTTGTGCTCTACTTATAACCTAAATGCTTGAACTGATAAGAAATTGCAAATACTTGAATGTCATGGACAACATAGCTGAAAGTAAGAGGTGTCTGAGAAAACGGAGTGTAAAAGCAGTTGACTTTCTTACTGCGAAAGACTTCAAAAAGCTGCATTGACAGGGAAAAGGAATAGAAAACCAAAAGCTGGAAAAACAACTCTACAGCTCTGTTTAGATTTCCACTGACTCTTCTGGGGAGACTGCCACTGTTGTTTTTGTTAACTGCTGATTTAATTCCACTGATAGTTCTCTGTAAATCTGTATGTGAGGCTTGAGGCTGAAGGGCACTGTAGGCCCACAAGAAGAGCAGTTCAGAGCAATAATATGGGCCAGAGGAAGATGTAGTTGCACTTGATGGTAAGCTGGTAGACATTTCTTGTGAAGAGTGGCTGTCTCTATAGAGGAAAGAACACATGAAATTTAGGATGCTGTGACAGAGCAGGTCTGAGTTGATTTATTTTCTATGACCTTGAAACCCCAATGCATCTAGGAAAACCCTTAGAAGGGTTTATCTACGGTGTGTGGTTTGGGGGTCTGAAAAACGTCATCTGACATTTGCTTGTTGGGGACCCTATTTTTCTTTAACATTTAGTTAATATCTGCTAAAATGACTCAGTCAAATGCAAAAGTTTAATTTCACTGACAAATGTTCATTCACTGAACACAGCTGTGGTTTGTCTTGCACTTCACAGCTAACACAGCTACTTATATATGCCTGCACAAGTTATTCAACAGAAAGACTAAATGAAATTTAGTCCTAAATCCACAGGAAAATTGTATACAAATTACAAAATAAGATAGATATAAGGAGCAGCACACTTGTAGATTCAGGAACATACAAAGCATATTTCTATCTTGTTTAAATGTCACTTAGATTAGGAACTGAATTGTTTCTACTGTCGCACGCGGACATGAAGGAACACACAGATGCCAGTCGGGTGAAAGAGAGAATGAGTAAAAGCTCTGACCCCGAAGGGCCGTTTCTTTATTTTATACACTTTTAGAAAACCTCATGGATTGGAGGGTGACATTACCACCCCTCAACCACACAGGTCAAAGGATAAATCAATCAAACTTCTCCGCCTTACGAGAAAGAATGAAAACATCTCAGGCCGGTTACAATAACGTGGCTTATGTTTATAGAAAGTGTGTGAGAATTCTAACTACAGAATTAAAAACATTGAAGAACTGTGAAAAGCAAGGCAACATTCTACCATTTCTATTTTGGGTAAATTATGGAGGATAAGAAGTGAAGAAGTGAGAAAGGCAAGAGCTAGGGAATAATATACAGAGTGCGTGAATAAATGTATTAAGCATCAAAAATAGTCTGCATATTAGCCAATTTTCACTACATAAAAGATACTTTTATCTTTCATGTGGATGAGGATTTAGAAAAGAAAAGTAAAGTTCTGGCTGAATTATTTCCAGTGCATTTTCTTAAGTACAGTTCTGACTTCAAAATATTCTAGTTCTCCGAAAAAATGTTGAGATCCACAACACTGAACAAACTTTCTTGTAAAAGACATGACCTTATATTTTAAGTCATTGAAGAAGCAAATGCATTCACAATTGGAATTTTGTGGAAAGTTGTGGTATCTGACCAATTTTTGTAACAATGCACTTAGATAATTCCTCTTCTTTCCTTCTGTGTCATCCTTTCTCCTCCATTTTACCATAGCCTAAAAGAAATTTTTGTGCACTTCCTTATCTGCCTGTAGGTTTCTGTGTCCTTCATGCAGACTGAAATAAAATTTTAAGGAGTTTGCAGATATGGATTTATTTGTTTTGAATGAGAAGCTTTCCTCTGCAGCAGATTTCGTTTGTCTCCATGACTCCTGAAGATTCCATTAACTCCACTGTGATTCTTGCTCTAGGCTGTGAAGGGGAAGGGGGAAGAGGTAGGATTGCAGAGGAGTATGTAATAAATATCAGGATACGTATTCAATATATCTGTGGCCTTTTTGTTTATTTATTTTTTACAAAGCCTTGCACAGAGAAATCACATTTCATTCCATCTGCTAGCAGCATTAAGTTTTTGAGAGGTACAGAAAAGATTTTGTAATGTCAATGAAAGACAGTAAAACGGCATTTTGATTTAATTTTCTCAACAAGAATGGGAATTTCACATGTTGGGTTGTGTAGGAAAAATTATAATAAAGGACCATGGTGCATCTGGATACTAATAATTGCTGTAAACTTTAGAGGCAAATTGCAACATATTAATCAGGTATGATTTCATGCCAAAAGAATGGGTACTGTATTAGTCTTTCAATATTCTTATAAAAATTTCCGGTAAGAATTTGATTGGAGACAGTCAGGAAATTTCTAATTCCTTTGCATGAACTTCAATTTGTCTACCATATGGGTTGATTACATGAAATAAACCAAAAGGATCTCTAAATGAAATATGCAGGGAAGGGCAGGTAAACCAGAATTCGCCAATCAGTTATTTCCAGTGTTGATTGCTTATTGAACAAACTGTGTCATGAGGAAATATCTACATGCACTTTGCCATCCACGTTAATAGGATTATGTTTTGGTTTTGATCCTAACAGCAAAGTACAATAACATGAGAGAATTCTAATTCTACAAGACATGGAAGTGGAGGATCTACATCAGCGATAAACACAGCAGGAAAAAACTGCAGGTAGGTCAACTCTTTCTTTCCCCTGCAGAGAAGCCATGTAGCTTGAACTTACCTGAGACAACAAGCACATGTAATTTTTCAACAGAAATTGTCAAACCTGGAACTCAGGTGGATTTAAGTGCATTAAGCAGAGTAGAAGGCCTCTGGATAAATGTCCAATGTATTTGCTTGGAAGAGCAGTCCCGAGTAATTTGTGATAATCAATAAATTTTGGCACCTGTAAAGTCAGGCTTTTTACCAATTCTAGTTGGATTTAGGCTGTTAGCTTGGTACCATCAGCAACAGAAATGTTGTCAGGGATAGGTACTGCAAAAACCCAGGAGGGCGCTGCTGTGTTGGAGCTGCAGAGCAAGTGTTGGGTGTGCAGAACAGGCAGGAGGACAGGGTGCAACCCAACAGTGCTGGGGACAGCAGAGAGCAGTAACAGCAGTCAGGGACAGCCAGCAGGAACAATATCACTAGACAGGCTCTTGGTGGGTTTTAACTCTACTAACAGTGTAGAAAAGCTAGAAGAAGTAAAAGGCAAAGATAACAGCTTGCTCAGCCTCTGACACATTGAACCCCCAGTGTCAGCCCATAGGAAAACAGCTCTTTTCAGTATTTCTATACTGGAACTTGAAACTGTCTGTGGTAATGTCAGCCCTTACCCTGCCCCACTCTTTCCCCAAACTTTTTTCCATAATGAATTCTGCTTGCTTTCTATGAAGTGAAATGATACAAGAAGCAAGTTAGCCCTTAACCTTCAATTGTAGTGTGACATCTTCCCTAATGGCTAAAAGGATTGCAATGGCACTAATACACAGAGAACTTTCCCTTTTATATATAGTATTGTGCATAAAAGTAAATTTTCATAAATCCACATCTACCTTGTAAGATTTTAGCATGATTCAAATATAACATACAGAGTTATAATTATCTAATACATTACTTTTGTATGCTGTCCAGCTACATTTTATTCTGAAAGGGATGAAATGTCTAAAGGGCAATAGCTTAGTGGGTAAGATTAGTGATTGAAGGGAGATGTATTGCGGGTTTGGTCTGATGTTCCTATTTTATTAGACATTAATTGATTTCCATACGCTTTTTGACACTTAGAATCATAATTTTCTTTTAAAGCAGTAAAATGCCAATTGCTCTATTGCGGTATTAAAAGAATATAAGTTATAAACAAAGGAAGTAGAATGTTAAAAAATGTATTTTCAGGCTGCTTAGGCCGTTAGTAGTTTTACTGCAATCAAAAAGTAAGGACAGCAGAATCTAAACCAGCTTCATTCCTAAATCCAAGTAAGGGAATACACACTATGGAACCTTTTCCTTAATCTAAAAAACTGTACAAAGGTGCCTTCACAGTCCTGTCCTCCTCTCCTACAACCAACACAATCTCTCAGAGAATCACGGAATATGCTGAGTTGGAAGGGACCTATCAGGATCATTGAGTCCCAACTCCTGGCACTGCACTACACCATCCTTAAGTGTCACACCATGTGCCTGGGAGCATTGTCCAAATGCTTCTTGAACTCTCAGGCTTGGTGCTGTGACTACTTCTCATTTTATAACATCCTTTTCTGTGAGTCTATTACCTTCTAACTTTGATGAATTCATGCTCTTCTCTGCGTCAGTACTTGGAAGACTGTTTTACTTCATGTAGAGAGGGGAGCATGCTCTGTCCTTTATCTGCATTTTTGTCCCCTCACTCTGATTCTGTGAAAAAAGGATTAGGATTTGCCCTGGAAAGAATTTCTATTTCTATTTTCTTCTATAAAAAAAGAAAGGACGTAAAAAAGTCTGCTCTTACATCTGAAACACTGAGCATGGAAACAACAGCATGGAAAATTTATTTATGATGGAAGGAATAATAACACAGTGATTGCATGAGAAAAGGAGAATCATCTAATGCAATAAATATCAGTGTAACATGGCAACATGAAACTGCAAAATAGTCTCACTCCAGCAAAGAGTCTGAGCAAGGAAGCTGTTGATCATGGCTGGACAGCATCCCTGCTGTTACAGGGAATTGTTCTAAACATTTTCAGTGAAAATGCTGCTGTATTTGGCAGTTTATATAATTTGAACTTGTAGCTCAAATGTTATTTCAAAGCCCAAGATCTGCAGACCTTTCTCAGGCAAAAACACTGTCTACCAAAACATCTACCTGTCAAAACACCTGAAATTTGACCATGAAATGTAACAATACAGAGTTTGTGTAATAATGAGTTTTAAGACAGAGAACAACGTTAATTTACTAAGTGCTTCTTAATTGCTTGGCCAAATGAAATAACTAGAAATATTACTGTAGCTCTCAAATAGGAAGTCTGATGACCATAAACTTACTCCTGTTGTCGCATTCCTCTATGGGGAACTGCAGGGAGTGATATTAAAACAGATGGACGAAATTAAGTCAAACGGGACAGTATTATATCTGATAACCATTTATTGATAACAAAAAAGGCACTGCCCTACTTAAGACAACTAGAAAGGACAGAAAAGGAGGACGGAAAATGAAAAAGGATGAGCAGGGGCAGAGAGAGACAGAGAGCGAGCGAGGAGACAGAGAGAAAAAGCGGGCGTTACCACAGAAGGTCGGGGAGTGCCGTCGGTGTCCAGGTGGCAGGGGGTGTGTGCGGGCTGCCTGCCGGGGAGCCTGCGCAGCTCCCGGAGAGGCACGGCTCCACAGGCACCGCTCCCGCGGCCACGGGCGGCCGGACACGAGGTGAGGGGGTGGGCGCTCTGGCGGGAGGGGCAGAGCCCTGCACGGAGTCGCAGCGGGGACCGTGGCGGCAGGGCTGGATCGGCGAAGCGGGGTTAGAGGCAGGCGGGACCGCAGGGAGAAAGCGGGCGAGGCGTCGGACGGGAGCACCGGGAGGCGGGACAGGCGGCNGACTGACTAGAGGCAAAGTAAAAAGTCCAAGATGACCAGTAGATCTTCTGACTCAGTTACTTTTATGCCCCCTGACTCCTCCCAAAGTCCGCCTGCTGACAGGAGACCATTCGTGGAGATCTTTTTCCATCTGATTGGAGAACCTCTCTGGAGGGGTACAGCGTCCCTGATTGTCTCCTGCTGGTTGCTTGTCCCATGTGAGATGTGAAATGGTTGCCAGGCAAAGTCCCCCCAGAGACAAGGCTTTCTCCCATCTGCTTCTAGTTGCTTCCTGCAGATGGCACATGTGCAACCCCTCCCTCACATGCCTCTGACAGTGTTGAGACAGAAATTGAAGTTAAATTGTCTCATCATACCTGCATTACTAATTACCTAACACTTAACACTCAAGTTTAACTACAAATTATTTCCGGGAAGCCATCTGTATCCTGATTCTGGAGTTTTAGGTCCAAAGGGCGTGCTGATAGAAAATGTCTTGGTAAGGTTTTAAATATATGTAAACACACATATATTGCTACAGGGCTACTAAGCTATCATAGTCTGTAAATTTTATAATATATTTAATTTCAAAATATTACAGTCCCTTTCAGTCAAGAACAAAATCTTTTTGCCTTTTAAAACAGTCTTTAAATGTCTTAATGTTCAGAATATACATAATATAAAGCAATGTACCAGTTTTCTTTTACCTCTACTGTCTTGTAATGCTCTCCTTTTCTAATATAGTTGGAAATAAAACACAAAGATGTTGATCTTCCCTTACTTTTTGTGTCCAAGAGTAGATTGGTCTTTGGGTTTTCCTGCACTGGGATGCATGCTTAGTCTGAAAACAATCTCAAAATGAGAGTATGTAGTATTCATATCCCTAAATTATTCCACCTTTCTTCCTATTACCTGTTTTCACGTAAGTCTGCTATTAGTGGCAATAATTTACTACCTGAAGGCCTTGGTAGAATTAAGATCCTGTTCTGTGGGGATTCAGAATGCCGCCACGGAGAATGGCTTTGGTTGGCGTGTGGCCTTGGGAGAGACGGGCGGCCACGTCTGGCAGAGGTGAAACAAAGAGCAGGAGGAGAAACAAAGAGTAGGATAGTTAATGGGAGATTGGGCAAGGAGATTGTGATCTGCAGCCATTAGAGATGTTAAGTAGCTGACGTTTGTAGCTGCTGAACTGTTGGTTTGTAACAGTATATAGAGATGTATGCTGTACATTAAAAGTTGGCTTTGCATGCACCCCACGAAGTCTGTGTTTCAATCGCCGATACTGTTCTATTGTTTTACTAGCTTTCGTTGATGGTTGTAAGGCATTGAAGGAGAGGCTGGAACAACTCAAGAGTATTGGTGCCTGTGCAAATGTGGTAACTCTGGCTTTTATAAGTGCATGACCTTTAATAGTTTCTGTAAAACCAGTTAAATGACTGTGTTTTCCCCTCATTTGTACAAGTCTTTGTTTTTCTCTGAAAGCCATTTTGATTCTTCGTTGTTAAAGGAATGCAAGGACAACACTTAACCCTTAAAACTCTGTCTCACCTAGGGATATTTTCCATGTAACTCATTTGTATTGATTTATTTATGTGCAATAAGAATTTATAGATGCCTTATTCACCTTTCCACCCTGGATTTTTTTTATTATTGTGTGGTTTAAATTGTATGTTCAGAATTAGTATGGCAAGTTTTTTAGCTCAAAGCAAGGAGAGGGTATTCTACCTCTTACTGGGCTGAAATTTGTAACTACTGAAAATTGACATAAAATATTTTCCAGTGTATCTGTCAATTGAAATTCAACACTATTTACCTACAAAATTAGTATCATTGATCAGGCATGATGATAGCTGGTTTTAAATTCTAAATACTTTAAAAAAATAAACTGTAATTCTACAGTTCAGTGGATTTTGATGGACTATGGAATATATGTATATGTGTATTGAAAGGTCTCTGCTATAATGACTTTATTTTCAGCTTAGCCTAGTCAATTTGCAAATCCTAATTAATGGAAAAATCATCATGAAATGGTGATGTTGGCAGTTACTGAGGACAACTTCTCTCATAGTTAATAGTAAGCTGTCATCCTTCTTCTAAGACTTACCTAGAAATCACCAAAACTCAATTTGGTATTAGTACAGATTCCTAACAGGTGAATCAAATCTGCCTCATTATTGTTGAGATACAGCCAGCTTCTTTGCAACAGCTGTGGTCAGTCACACCACGCATCCTTCCATGAGCTTCATGGGCACATCATGTTTTCCCATTTCCTTCCATCGTGGGAATTTGTCAGTCACAGAGTGCTGAGAGAGCATGGCTCATATCATACTGAGACCACTTTATATCGTTTTTCAGAGGTTCTGGAAATCAGATGCCCTCAGCAGCTGGAAAAGGACAAATTGTCTCAAATCTTCAAAAAACATGAGAAATATAGACCAGTCTGCCTCTCCCTGGTCCCTGGGAAAATTATAGTTTGTCATCTTGGAGCACATTTTTGAGCACTTGAATGTGACTAGGAGGGGTCAGCATGGATTCATCAAGAATAAATGGTACTGGTCCAGTATGATTGTCGTCTAGGCTAACTAGCTGGGATTTGTGGAAGAGGAGAAGGCAGTGGATGCTATTTTCCTCAACTTTCACAAGGCTATTGACACTCTCCCACAATATTCTTGAAGTGTTGTGGTCTGCACAGATGGATGACTGGAAAAGTAAAAAAGGAATGAAATGAGTGCAATAAGAGCTGCTGGAGCACCCTGACCAGTTGGGCTAAGCTGAAGCTGATTATGGATATGTATTGTCAGGAAAATTAATCCACAACACCAGAGGTTTATGTCCGAAAAGGAGAGAGAGGAGTCCCTTTACTTTATTCGAATAAAGGGAGAGGCCATGGGGCATTCCCCTGGGGTCTCTCAAATTTTTGGAGGTCGCAGCCTCCTTTTTATCCTATTTTCCCCAGTCTCCCGACCGCATTTCCCTCTCTCTTTCCCCATTGGCTGAGGTACTCGAGAGGTACAGACTTCCCGGAATGCCTAATATCTAAAAATTCCCTTTTAATGTATAACCCCCCCCCCCCTTGCCAGCCGACCTTTGGTATGTTTGAAGATATATATCTCTTTAATTCATCAATCAATGGAATCCTTTCCCATTGTCTTTCTTATCTCATAGCGCTTAGCCTCGTCTACCACCAGGCTCACAGCTTGTTTGTAAAGACAAGTTCTGTGTTCCTCTCAGTATGAACTTGGGAATGCCAGTTAGGAATGAAGGGGGTTTAGGAAGGCATGGAAAGACCTGGTAAAATAAAAGGAAGTTAGAATATCCTGGATCAGAGATAAAATTTTTGCAAACTTCCATTCAGTGTAGTATTTTCCATCCTGCTTCAAAGTAGGAAAAGAATCAAAATAAGCCCTTGTACTTGAGGTGACTTTTTCACATTATCCCAAGTAACTGATTCTACTGGAATGACACCACTGAGCATTTGACATTTTAGTTGCTTAATTCTGGCAACATTTAATAACCCCAAACTTCCACTGTGCATTGTGATAACCATGTTTTATGTCTGTGGGGTAGGTTTTTGGAAAAATGTCCCAGATCAAATAAATTTGCCTTGGCACCATGTCTCAATGAAAATGGTGGAGTGGTTTTTGTCGGGTAGAACTGAAGTAAAATACTGCAAAGAAAACAAGCTTCTTCCCATACCTTTAGTTACTACAGTGATGAATCCCTAGCATGATGTGCTGTTTTTCAAAGCATTACAGAAATTCATAGATTTTTCTGAACAGAACTAGATCCATTTTTCAGCTCTGCCCTGTCTGGACATGGGCACCCAGAGGACCCATGTCCTGGCCTGTCCATAGGGAACTTCCGGATTCCCTGGTGTGGGACTTTCCTCAGTTCTCCGCCTTGCTTCCCAAACTCAAAGACGTCCATGTGTACTCCTTTTTATTTTCAAGGTGGTAGATCACTGCCTCTCAAGCAACGCTTTGGAATATCTGCACAAAGTATTGTCATGAATGATACCGAGCAATTTTCAATACCGATAATTTACAGAAATTAGGGGTTTTCCCTATCTGGTGCACCATCTGCCACAAGCATCTGTGCATTGCACTTTCTGACCTATCAATTAACTCTATAATCAAAATAGGGGATGTGTGAAGTGGGGTGGGGAGACAGGGCATCCCCTGCCAGAGAAGTTACAAACAAAAAATACAGTATGGACTAGCCTAGGAGGAAAAATTCTGATTTAAAGTGAATAGGAGGAGTCATTAGAATAAGGGCTCTTTCCTTTATTTGTCTACAGTCTGATAATCAGAGAAATAATCTTTGCCTAATGCTGATGAACTTTACCATAAATATGTAAAAATTGCCCTTTCTGTACACAGAATGGGTAATTGCATATAAGAAGCAGATGGTTTAGTATGTAATTACCTGTTTTATGCATGTAAATGTACCACTGAGTCCAACTGAAATTTGATTCTATTGATGGAGGAGAATAAACGTCTGAATTTCTATCAATCATGGCATTTAAAAGTTGTCTGCAGTTGAATGAGACTGCTTTTATCCAGCTGCCTTTAAATATAGCCTGACTTTTTCTGTTATATTACTTTAGTCTCCTAAGATGGCATTACAAAAGGTAATGATTTCTCTGCTCTACTGAACTGCAAGTTCAGCTGTTTTGTAGAACTGCAGAGGAAGGAATAAATTTTAATTATTTGTTGATACACTTAACATGTGCTTTTTACAAATGTGATTTATATGCTGAAATCAGTAGGGGTGATGGAGGATTTTTTCTGATATTTTAAAAAAAGCAGTTATGTGTACGATGTCTTTTTTTCTTTTTCCCCGTGGTGTATGTGTAGCTACATAACATTTACCTTTAAAACACTCAAAGCTCCATCGATATATTGCAATCCTTAATCAAAACATGACAAAATTCTTCTCTCTGCTGGGGAGAACATCAGACAATGACAGAGTTACAGGAAAACAAAATACGTTTTTCTGTCGCTCATCTTGTCAGAGAAGATTAGGAATATTCTGTTTCCATCACTTTCCTAGCCCAGTGCCTCTAATTTCACCTCTGGGAACCACAGAACATGTCAGGATTTACTGCTGTAGGTATAGGAGTAGTGAAATGAAACAAAGGGAAGTCTCCATTTCATGCTATAACCCCAAACAACAAGAACTGCAAAATAAGTAGATGATTGTTGTTTTCAGAAAATGCCATTTCTGAAAAGGATGACTTGTAGCGAAACCCCAATTCATTCTATGCCTTGTAAGTTGCATCTTCACCTAATGAACTGCAGCTACCTCTTTAACCTTCCAGAAAATACCTTCAAAAAGCCACTTTTGGAACCGATGCTGTAGTGACTCAATGGTAACATAAGAAGTGTGTTAAATCTGGCACAAATGTACCATTACCATTCTATTTTAATTGCTTTTAAGTTTTTCATTATTATTTTCATACTTATGAAGGAAGATAAATGCCTTCATGTGCTCTGTGAGACCACTGAACAAGTATGCTCGTTGTAGTTAATACTATTTGTGCATTTTGCTGGCATTTTGCCACAGCTTCCATGAGTCAGCATAGGCCTCCTGGAAAGTAATGCATCTTTTAATTTTAAAAATAATTACCAACAATCTATATATGAACACACCTTGTAATATCTCTGCTGCTGGTTTTTTCCTTACTTTTGCTTTTTTTTGGTAAGCTATTATGTACAGAGGCTCAGTCATCTTCTCATGTCTCCAGATCCATCTGATTTTGTTCTGCATTTGTTTATTTTTAACTCAGGCCCTTTTCATCCAAAAAAAGGTCAAAGCCAAAAGTTCTGTACATGATCCAGGATATATTTTGTGAAATGGCCTTTCCTATGTAATGCTGGGATGTTATTTTTCCTTTTGTATCTAGAGTGATGTCCATTCATGCATAGTCCACTTAATAAGTAAACTAGCAAAACTGTCAAAGTAATGAGATATAGTGGGGAATTCTTTATTTTTAACTCACTGCAGGATGGGACTGCATTAAAAATCATTCTGTGGGGTCCATGACAATAGTTAATGAGAAGGAAATACTTAGGAACTAGATTCGTGAACTCCTGTGGAGGGCTGTGGGCCCTCAAGATAAAAGCCTTTTGTGCTCCCCTGGAGGAGTGAGACTTAAGCAACCCACTTCAGGGTCAAGGTGAGAACCCAGCATGCTTTGCTTCTCCGTGGTAATTGCCTGCACGCCATTGGCTAATTGGTTTCCATGCTACCCCTTCCCCAAATATACCACTGCTTTTATGCCTCAGAGGAGTAGGGATGTTTCATTCCTGGCTTTCAGTTTGGCAGGGTGGTTGGACAATAAAAGCTACTCTGTGGAAGCGCCATACGAGGCTCCCGTCTCTCTTTACCCCCGAGTTAGCCTGGGGTGATCTCACAAAGAGCTGAATCACAAAGAGCTGAAATCGCTTGTAGCTGAGAAGCTGCTACATCTGCTGGGATCACCTGTTGCTCAGGAAGGCCTGCCAGTGCCCTTGGATGGGTGCTTCCCTGCGGGACGCTCTCTCTGAGAAGGTCGTGGCTGGCCAGTGCTGACCAGCGCCGGCCCTCCTAGCGACAAACTCCAGATTTGGCGTGGAAGAACGCGACTGTACTGTTGAGAAATACTGCTCTTTGAGCATATGCTACTGCCTTTTAACTGTGTACTGCATTTTCACCAGTTGTTTTGTTTAGAATCTCTGTTGTGTTTGTGATTGAAGACAGAGAGGGTGCTTCAGAGTGTGCCCCAGATTATGATGAATGGAGAGGGAGTGAGAGTCAGGACTGATAGTCTTAAATATCTTAAGTGTTCATAGAGATTCCTTGTTAAGTTCTCTTGAATCTCCATGGTGCTGTAAACATAAAAACTCAGAGTTGTATAACTTCAGATGACTGTGGTAACCTGGTTTTGGTTCCTAGTATAGCTTTGTGTTAAACTGTAAGCCCCCTGTTCCCATCCTACCTGATGTAATCCTTTTGAATTTCCTTGTATGGTCCTGTTTTAGAAGCTTCTAAGTTGTTCAGTACCTTATTGGTCTCCTGTACCCTCGCCCCTCCCCATACCTTTCCCGTTGGTCTGTTCATATTATGCCTCCAACCTCTCTACCCTCCCTATAAAAGTCTCATGCCTCCATTTTGTGGGGTCTTTTGGCCTCTGGAGTTCGTTCCCTCAATAAACCTTTGAAGCCCAAGCCGAAGGCCCCTGTCACTCCTTTATCTCCTCGGTGCCGTCCAGCTGCGAGCTGCCTCTGACCGCCTCCCCGGAGCAGGCAGAGGGTGCCCGGTGCCCGAAGTCAGAGCCTGCTAGCCAGGGCAGAGAAAAGGCACTACAACAGATGACAATTTCGGTTTTTGTGATTTCTTACTTTATTATTGTATATATTTATGTGTAATATGTATTTATAATTCTATTTTATTACATTATTGTATGTTTATACAGTTATTTTGTAATACTTTAGAGCTGTCAGTGAGAGCTAGATCTACAGTTAGATATTTTTTGATATGATGGTCAACATGAAACAAAAGCATTTTTCTTATTTGCTTATAATGGTGTATTTGCCACCACTACATTGGGGAAAAAAAATTGTATGCTTCCATGGAGTTGCATAGTTATGCTGTTGAAAAGAATAACTGAATATAATGAGCTTCATTATTGCAAAATTTTCACTTTATCTTTAGAGTTGACTAGGACTGTCGTTTTCAAGAACGACACTTCCATAATTTTCACTCTGCATGAAAAACGAACAATTAATTATTATTTGTTTATGCTCTTTCTATGAAAAGGTAGTTTTTAAACTGTTCTTTTATGCCTAAAATGTGCTTCAGTTATTTATAATCTTAGTTTGGGTTTGGTGTTCTAAATTTTTTCCTGTTTCCAGCTCTACAGAATATTTTAGCTGGCTTAATTTTATTAAGCAAATGATAATTGTGAAAACTAGTGATGAACTTCTAATGAGAGTGACTGCTAGTTTTCATGGAAGTAAGAGAGTTTGTACTGGAGACTGCCTCATGCAATATCACTTTCTAGAAGGGCAGTAATTACATGTAAGTCATGTAGCTACTGAGGCCTTTCATTGATTTTTCCTGAAAAAATCTTCTGACAAAATGACCTGCTGATATGGAAATAATTCATAAATATTCTTTAATTGTATTACCCTCTCTTGGTCAGAGGTTTTAAGTACTTTCTCTAACCTCTGTGTTCATCAATGGGGATAAAGAAATGAGTCACTGAGAGAGAAACCAGAAGAGACTGTTCTGAGTTCCCAAGAAGAGAGATATTTGCATGAAATAAATCAAATTACAAATGAAGCAGAAAAAGAACACTAAAACACAATCCCAGCTCACTGAAAGACATGTCCCATGTGGTGAGGAGTTTCCTCTTTCACATTTTAATTAGTAGTAAACATGTTGTTGACAACATGGCATTTAGGTTTCCTAATTTTAGTGATTCTGTATAAAAAGAAACCTTTCAAGTGACAAAGACATGTTTTAAGCCTTTTTTTATCCTCTGCTGGGATTCTTAAAATACTAAGAAAATTCAGAGCAAATGTCAAAAGGTTGGGATAAAGTTTTCTGAGACTCTGCATTGCATTTTAAGGCAAATGGAGAGTAACTGCAAAGTTCTGATGTCCAAAAGAGAAGAGTTCTGGATGCATTTTTTAAAGTCAAAAATTGAAAAATTCTTTGGTAGCTGAAATAGTGTATGTATGTATATACCTCAGAATCAGCAAAATGGTATTGTATTTTGTATTCACATTGCATCTAAAAAAGCTGTTGCTTTCTCAGTAAAGCTGAATATATGGGAGATATTCAGCTTTGAATGTTAGATTAGAAATAAAGAAATAAAATGAGATTGTCATTAGATTCTTAATCGAATCCCATGTAATGAGTGGCAGAGTTCAAATGAAAAAGGGCTACAACAATTGAATTGGAAGAGATGTTTCTGTCTTCCTTATCCATCTTATGCATACCTACATTTTAAAAAATACTTTCCTGATGTTAGAAGGCATGTCTGTCTCTAGCAGTGGAAAAAACCATTTATTCAGATTAGAAATATTACTCAACACATTTCCAGAGTAAATGCTTCCCTGCTTCTTGGTTCAACATGAAGTTGAACAAACAAATCTAAGAATTATTTCCATTCTGAGAGAGAATAGAAGCATGTCCAATCTATCATCACATTTTTGTTCAAATACATTTATTTGTTGATGTTCACGAAGAGCAGACATTTCTTGATAAGGTAGAACCTTTATGAGACTGAAAAACAGCAGTTCCACTTGAAGAATTAAAATGTTTGTTGGTTCATGTAAATCTGTATGACTCTGATTTTCTTCCCTGGTGTTGAGTAGCATGGCAATGGGTTTATTTCTATGCTGAAGTATTACTCAACATGAAAAAAAGATGAAAGAAATGGATCCTAAGTTAGTGCAAAGTGAAGACATTTCAGAAGGAAAGGGTGCTAACAACATAGTAAAATCTCAGTTTTCGAAGCATCAGTCAGATATCTATGTATGATATGGTTATAGATTTGCTGTAAGGTACATAATGAAAATATACAATTTCGATTTAACTGTAGCCTAAGATAAACAGGGATGCAAGTTGCATCTGTGGATATAACTCCATTCTTAGATTGGGTAACCTTTATGTACATGCAGTAGTGCACTGAAAATGCATGGCTTCAGATCTGCAAACCACCTTTGGGCTGCATGGACAAGTAATTACTTTCGAGACAGATAAAGATTAGAACAGAGTGCTTTTCATTTTTGTATGTTCATGTTCTTCTATAACAATACTCACTGTGAGCATTTTAGGAATGCAAGGAATTAGCATTGTAAGGAATGCAAGGAATTAGCATTGAAATGCAATGTAAGGAAATAGCAGTGCATGTTATTTTCAGAATGGACCTAAGAGTAAGGAATAGGCAGGGAAGTCCTATGTTATACATTGGCAGATTTGCCTGAGTACCTATCTCAGATGGAAATCAGGGCTTTTAAAGCTGTCTAGAGAAAGGAGAAAAAAACCCCAACAAAACCAACCAACAAAAACAAGAAAAAAGCTGAAATTACAAGAATTTTACCTGCTTAAAGGAGATGGACAGGTTTTGGTTTGGTTGGTTTGCCTCTTTTAGGATTAGAAGGCATGATTTGATAATGTGGAATTTAAGCTAAAGTATGTATTATGGAAAGGACAAGAGAAAAGGCATTCATTCTGGAATATGTTACAAGCAAACTTGTGTCAGAATGTGAAGCAAGTCCACAGAGCAAAGCAATTTACTTAGACTTCTGGGTTGAATGTCACAGGCATCAGAAGGATCCAGTGGATCTACATAAAATGAAGATTGTGCCAGAAGGTGAAGTGAGAAACTAAATAAAACCTCCAAATAAAACATCACCTAAACTAGGCACTGAGATGCTGGGAAGAAATTCCAGTGGGAAGATAAACCTAAAGAGAAACTCAAACTTTAAGGTTTCTGAGAGGTAAACCACAGAAGTTTGAGATTCTCAGTAGTCTACACTTACATTTTGCTAAACGCCACAAACCATAGGTGACAGAAGTGGGACATGTTTTGGTGTCAGCTTCAACCAGCTTTACTAGTAGTATGAAAGAAGATGGTAAATGGAGACTGTTGAAATTCACACCATTTTATTTCATTCTCACACAGGTAGCAGGACATTTTAGAGCTGGTAAAAACTTAAGCGTACACAGCTAAACCTACTGCAGTTTATTTGTCAGATCCTTGTAAGAGTGTATAATAAAGACTCAAGCGAAAATAACCCTAATTCAGCAATAAATTGTTGTTTATATATATAACAGAGACCTGCCAGATTGTGTCAACAGATTCGTAACTCTGAGAAAAGGAGGGAAACAAGCATGTCAAGAAAACAGTATTTTGTACCAGGAATGAATAAAAAAGGATAGTTCAAGCATGGACAGAGAGATCAGAAATAATGAAATATGTAACTAGCAAAGGATCATACTAAACCCAGAATATTTTATTAATGTTAGAAATAAATATACAAAAGAAAGAATGGCTCAAGACCTAAAAAAGCTTTTAGGTAAATGACAAATAATAAAATAAGAAAATTTTTGGGATAGAGTTAGAAAAGTGAAGTTTCATGCCACCTGGACTTTTGAAACAGTTAATTTAAATCACAAAGGAATTGAAGGTGTTGGCCTTCAAAGAAGAGAATATAGTTTTAAAAGCAGGAATGGAGATGTGTGCAATAATACTAAAGTGACCTGAAGTTACTTGCAGAAAGCTAGAAGCTATTAACCTGCATGTATGTAAATGAGAAGATGTGAAGTACTTGTTGGTTCTTTTAATAAATAAGTTGAATTCAACATTTTCTTTGACAGTATGTGGGAACCCATGAGCAATGGAGAAGCAATTGTAAGCTTCAGTAAGCCTTATCTTCTCTTCACATTCTCCAGTGCAAGTTAAAAAACAAATGTAAAGCTGAAATTACTTTTGTGTGAGTGCACAGCTACTTCAAAAATTATACTAATTTTTTGCCGCTGGGGGCTTTCTGCCTTGCTGGATGTTCATGCCTATTTAGAATGACATGTCAATAGAGTTTTCACAGTGCTGTTGCATACTAATATATTCAGTAATGATTTTAAGAAATGGGTAGGGAGTACACTTGAAAATTCTTAGCGGTTAACAGACAGATAAAAAGATTTGCAAGTGGTTTGACAAAAAATACTAGAATTAAAAATTATTTTGCTGCAATGGAGAAATTTTCTAAAACCTATTAATTATATATTAAATATAATTAAACCATTTAATAATGGTAAAGGCATTATTATAAAGGAATTCAGTAATGGTAAAGACAAAATACTTGGCTTTAGAGGGAAAAACCCTCACCTAAAATTAAATTAATTAAGAGACAGGTTTATGTTGTTTAAATCAAAATAAGATTATGGGGAAAGATTCCACTTCAATAAATTTTTGTGTGGTCTATGATTAGCATAGTAGTCTTCATGGAGTAAGTAATTTGAATTTTTTGACTGCTGACTTATCCAAGCTCTCCGTTACCTAGGCGGATACATTAACCACTAAATTATTCAGACTTAATGGGAATTTGTTAAAACCTGTGTATTTAGCCCAAAAGGCTCTCCATTCTCCCCTGCACACACACACACACCCTCCCCTTATTTTGAATTAGCAACCAGTGAAGAGACTAATAGGAAACAGTGTTGAAGTTGGAGAATTTCAGTAAAGAATACAATGATTTATTCTGCTCCAAGTCAGGTTTAGCTGTATCTGAAACAGCTCAAGTTCCTCAAATTGGTAGAAATATTTTACATTTGAAGTTGCTAACAAAAACATGTTGAAAACTTAATGTGTTAGACTTGTGACTTATGTGTAAAACATAAACAATCTTTCTGTCATTTGGTTGTAAATGGTGACTTGCTACTGAACTGAATGTGGAACCTGAAGGCATGCACTTTACATTATGCATGGCATCATAGAATTATATTGGGAAGTGACTGCCATAAATAGCAGTAAATAGCACTTTAGAGAACAACAGCTTCAGAGCAAAAAATCATTGCACCAAGAATCTATGTGTTTGCTTGTTTTCTTTTACAATTGAAAATACCTTAATAATTTAATTTCAGAGTTAAAAATGAGAAGGTCCAAGATAAACACAGATCAGATAACATCACCAAATAAACACAAAGCCTTTTAGATGCTGAATATATCATTCTAGCTTCTGTATTGTTGATTGCTATTTGTTTCTTCTAATAGATTTTCAATACTTGATTTTGCTTAGGCTTTGCACCACCTGGTGCATTAGAGAAAGTAGAGTAAATCTGCAGAGCTTGTGTGAAGACACTTGAAGGTGCCATGTGACAATCCCTCTTGGAAAAAACAAGTTTTGAATGGAGTGCAGTAAAATTAAATTGCATTAGGAATTACAAATAACCAAGGTCATGCAGATCTGGATCCATTATATCAAACCTAACAAGTTACATCTCAGGGAAGGCCATCTAGCTTTTATGTTTGAGCTGGGGGGCCTGAACTTCATTCATAATGAATTGGACTAGAATTATGGATCTTAGTACCATACGTCTGTATGTACAGTGGTGTTATGATTGTAGTAAGAAATGTACTCTGGCTCTATAATGAATTGTTTTAAAATGCCATGTAATGAAGCTCAGACTAGAAGAAAAAATAGAATAATCTTATGTTCTTTCAGATGCTGGAAATTGAGTTCTGCAACATCACACAGACTTCCTTTGAGGGAATGACGCGGTGTATAGACACTTTCCATTCTTGAGCATTATGGTCTTTAGAGGTCTTGCAGGATTTTATTAGAAGAGAACAATCCAATACGTATTTTCTATCGCTAGGAAAAATAATGCTTTCATGAGATCATGAAAACATCTTCACTCTAAGATAAAGCCAAGGAGACGCAGATGATGCCAAGTGGGAATTGCCTACAATCTCCTCCACTGTGACTAGCTGACTTCATCCTATGGCCAAGGGGTATTCCCAGCACAATACAGGTGTGAATGAGAAGCTGTACATGTAGCACAGCGAAGAGTGCAGCACCTGCCTGTGCCTTCTCAGATTAACTGCCGTGTGCTCAGTAACTTCCCTGTACAACAGTCTTCCAGCCATAATCAATACAGCTTGATTCAGGCAGGCTCTTCAAAGACTTTGTAATCTCAGTCTGATTCCCCAGATTTTGGTCTTGCATTATTAGGAAAGAATCAGGTGTGCTTCCAGAACTGTACTGAGAGATGATCATAACTCTTAAGTTACGTTGTACTTTCCTACATACTCTAAAGAAGTTGGAAATAGTGGCATTTACCACTGTTTCTGTTCAGTGCAGGACATCTGACATTAACTTAGGTCTGAAAATTCACATATGTTTCAGTGCATCAACTACTCTTCATTTAGACTTCCAGCCCTCATTAATGAACTGTTGTGTTTGAAGGTTAACAAAGGCACATTTCAGTCTGCTAGAGGAGAGGCTACTCAAAGGCTATACTCAAGGCAAAATTTGTGAGACAACCGACCACTATGGAAGTAAATGAAGTACAACTGCTTCTTAAGTTTCCAGGGTTGCAAAGATAATTTAAAAGGTAAAAATGCTATATATTTTGCATATGTTTGCACATTTTAACCACACAGGATAGCTATTCTGTAATAACAAGGAGTGAATCAAGTCATGGTACTATTTATAAGGATTAGAAATATGGAAAAAGGAAAGAAATTGCTAGGTAAAATTTGAACATAAAAATATTTAAAGCTCTGCTTCTATATGTGTGTCTTGCATATAAAATTCACATGTTGAACAAATATTACTCTGAACAAACCTACTGTAACATCACAGAGGATGATGACATCTGGTAGTGAACAGGTGGAAATTTATATTCAAAACCTCAAGTCCTATTTAACTTCCCATGTGAAAGTCATGTTTTGAATGATTCAGAGTAGCCCAGACAAGATATTTAATTCAGTTTATGCAGGATGAAGTCTAAACAGTTCTGCACTTCCATGAATAAGATTTTCAAGCTTTTTGAAGACTTTTTTTTGTCTCTTTCTAAAGACATGTTACAGGTGAGGACCCACCAACTCAGGAGTTGAAGACAGCTCTGTGATAATTAGTAAGTAAAGGTCAGCTGATAATTATGAAATGTAGAAATGAATTCTGAACCTGCAGCACTTCTGATCCCTTTTTTGGTTTTGGTGCCTTATTAATGCAGTTGGCATCAGACTGGGTGGAACTGTTGTACTGTGAGTTTCTCAGGAATTGTCGTGGCCCTGAGTGCATCCTCTTCCCTGGAGGTTTAACTATTGGGCCTGAGGATCATATGGCAGCTATTGATAGTGCAGCTGAAGGCTGCCCCTTCCCACTAGTGACCTTGGAGAGAGATTCCCAGGTGGGAATAACTGTGGGGTAGCTGCAGACAGGGCCAAGCCCCTGTCCCTGCCTATATTGTTGCCATGACTGGCTCCTGGCTCTCCGTCCCTTGCAAGGCAGCTGGCTCTCGTTCCATGACACTGGGGTCCCACATGTTGTCATTCAGCATTAAATTTCTTGAAAAATATTGGAGTAGTTTCATTTTCCTAATGGCTAGCCATGACTGATTGACTAACTTCTCTCCTGTCTTTTCTCTGCTGCTCTAAGAGTGCTGCTTGCTGCTCCCATAAGGAGGTAGTTTTTTCCCTCATTGCTGCTGCTTGACACATTTAGTAACTAGTCTTCTGCAACACTCTTAAGTCACCTATCTTTCACTTTCAACCTGTTTGCAGTTTGGCTCTGTACATGTAGTGCTTCACAGAGAATCCTGTTCTCCAAGTGTATCTGGAACTAAGATTGGATATCTGTCTAATGGGGTAGACTGAGCAAATCTAATCAGGTACAGAATGGCTTGGGTTGAAAGAGACTTTGAAGATCATCTCCAACCCCTCTGCCATGGGCAGGACACCTTCTACTTGGTAGGTCTCTCAAAGGCCTGTCCAGCCTGGCCTTGAATACTTCCAGTGATGTGGCATCCACAGCTTCTCTGGGCAACCTGTGCCAGTTCCTCACCACCCTCATAGTAAATAATGTATTCCTAATCTAAGCCTACCTTCTTTCATTTTAAAGTCATTACCTCTTCCTTATTCTATCACTACAGGTCTTTGCACCTCCATGGTTGTTACAGTCTGGTTTTTAAAGTTATTAGGGATGCCTCTGCCCGAATTAAGGTGCAAATGAGACCCTATGCCAAAGTCAATATATGGGTTTTATCTGATAGTAAATATGAGAGAGAGAGAAGAGAAGAGAGAAAAAGGAAGAGAAAGAAATAGAAGAGAGGATACCTAGCTCCTGTAGTATAATTGATTAACTTTCACCCTTGAATAAATGTGAATGGATTTGTTAAGGATTTGTGTGTTCCTCTTGACCACATTTACTTACAGGTGGAAGAATTTTACAGGTAGTATTCCTGCTCCTGGGTATTTCTAGACATTACAAAAAATTAGCTTTTATGACACAAAGTTAACACACAAAACATTTGTTATGAATGGAAAGGGGAGAATTTAAACAAGTCCTGCCTTTGCCCAGGTTTCTGGCAGTAGATAACAACATCATTGAGGTGGCCAGCACCCCAAAACCCAGTCTTGTTTGCAAGTTCCTAATAATGACCGATCAGGTCTATTACAACATGGATTATTTATTGAATACACACAAGGAAGAGCAGACATAAGACTTTAAACAGACTTCTCACTACCCAGGATATACAAAAGAAACACTACTAGTAGGTTCATAAGACAGTGTGTGATAATAAAGGTAGCTATATTACAGCTAGTGAAGAAATAGTATAGATTAGGAGCCAGTGTCACTTACCAATGAATGATAGGTGTGTGCAGAAGCCTCCTTTCACTGAACTTCTAGAAGAGTAACTTGATGTTGACATCTCGACCTCACGGAGAACTCCCCACACACCCAGGGAGTGTGTGAGAGATTCTGATTTTATGACAATTATAGTGGTCTTCTGTAGTTTGTGAAAGTACTGTGTCTGTCAGTCAGAATTTTTTTGCTTATCCTTTCCCATACATTCAAGGCAGGATGTTTATTGCTGGCTAAGGATGTTTTCAGCTGAGGTAACTCACCACAAGACAAGCTATTCCGGCCTGGCTTAACAGATAAGCTTCAGGGGTGAAAGGTCCTTTTACAACATTTTCATACAAAGGGTTCTCATGTAAACATATCTTTACATCAGGGCTATGTTCTGTTTTCCAGGAGACAGATTATAGGACTGTTGTAATTTAGTCTTGACATGAAACAGAAACTATGGCTATATTACTGATGGGATTAAAAATTAAATTAATTCCCTTTAACACTTAGTTATATCATCCCAAGTACTTTTTTTCTTTTGAATTTTAGTGAGTGAGTTGCCCTCATCACATTCTGCACCCACAACTAGGATGTGCTACAGTCACCACACTAGCACAAATAAAAGAAGGAAAGTAAAATTAAACTGTTCTTCTAGGACAAAGGAAACTCACCAGTACCTTAGGGATATTTGGTTGGCTTGAGAGATGGTATTTTTTTGTATTTTATTCTTATTTTCTTTGCAGTTCATAGTCATCCCTTCTGGTTTAGGAAGGGGGACTACTATTTTCCATGTAACATTTCTGTATTTGTTAAGATTCTTCAGTTCACTAATTAGTAACTCCAACAAAATTAGCCAAATCATAATAATTCTAAAGCCTTCTGATGCAGAACTGGGAAGGTTAGTACATATTTCTATGATTTCAAATATGTATAAATTCTTATAGCAACTCTCAGGATAAAAACTGTACAAATTATACACCCATAAAACCTATTCCCACACCATTTTTCAGTAAAAAGACAAAACAAGCTAAACAAAAAATCAAACTTAAGAACATGTAGAATACTGCAGTAATCACGCGTGGGCATGGACTCTGCACACATGGTGGAAAAGGTGCAAAGACTTTTTTGCGCATCAGAAATTCCCTTAAATACCAGTAGCTAACAGGATATCACATCATATAAACAGGAAAGATGTTCACCTCTGGGTCCCCCAATCACCTGGGGTATTTCCCAGACATTGCCTATTATGGTAAAACATAAACAATACCCTATAAGGTCACAAACTATAATTATCACATCTCATAGGTCCAACACTGTCCAGAAACCCACAATCCTCTCTCAGCCCATCCCCGGTGACCTGGCTGTAATCCCAGGGTCACCTCTGGGTCTGAGAACAAGGCTCTTTCTCCGGCCCTCAGGGCCTATCTCTCTTCCAGCACATAGTGTACCCCAACAGAATACTTTAACTAATATTTGATCTCCCAGCAAGTCACTTGCAATGAAAACACAAACAAATTACAAACATTGACAAAATGACAATGCAAGCAATTATGGTGACCATTTAAATTTCATTGGTTTTCATGCAGCTCCATCTCATGTGTTGGTAGGTTTCTATAAAAGGAAAGTGAAAATTTGGCCCACTATCAACTGATCATTAAAAAGCAGCAAAATCTTCCATCTAGGTGTGAATTTGCTGCTTGCAGTTTCTCTGCTCCCAAATTAATTTTCCTTATCTTCAATACAGGGATGTTTGACACTCCTAGGAAAAAGTAAAAGAAACAAATTTCCCTGGCGAAATATGCCTGAGTGAAACAAGATGTTAATTGCATTAACCTATTTAGGTGGAGTTTTAGCTTTTATTCTGTGAAGTGCTTGTGGCACCACTTTTGTTGTTTCCCACAGTTTGTCAGTGGGGTCTTCTCCAATTGATTTCATGGTTGGTGGAAGGAATGAGACTGCTTTTAAAAGTTTTGCAATAATTGCAGCCTGTGAATTAGGGAGTGGTTTAGACATTTGAGCTGCCTTTCTTTCAGGGTTTTAGTAGGCTTCTGCTTTTTGCCCTGGAGCAGTTAGCCTTATCGGTTTTCTTTTACTCCAGTGATTTTCTGTTGGGACATCAGTGAGTTCAGTGGCAAGCAATGCTTCTGCTTAAACCTTTTTAGTAACCAATCACCTTTTTAGAAACTAATCGCTCCCTGTCCCAAGTTTTTGCACCAAGTCCACCCCAAGGGTAGAGAGGCGACTAACAAATTAACCAAGGAAGGACAACAAAATATTTTCTTTACACTGGCCACCCAGGACAGGCATTTTCCCTTATAGTTTCTACACAGGGACAACACCATCCCCACAAGGCAGCAGCTGCAGAATTGGCCTCAGGATTTGAACCTGCCAATTCTGGTCTCCACAACAAACCACAGACTGGGGAGGGGCGCTGTTCCTCACAAGACAGGACCTGAAGAATTGGCTTCAGGACTTGAACCTGCCAATTCTGGCTCTTCACACAAAACAAAGGAATCAAACCCCCAAGTCAGTTTACTACAACCTCCAGAACTTCCTCAGAGAAAGCTGTATCAGAATTCCCCAGAGTGTGCATCCCTACAGAAGAGACCTCAACAACCCCCTCAGAGAAGGCTGCATTGAAATTCCTAGGAGTTGACTGTACCACAAAAGTCAGAGTGAATCTTTCCCAGAGGATGCCCCATTTAAAATTGCAGCTGATTTCCACAATCTCACTCCCTATCCTGGGAAGGTACCTCCTAGAAAGTTACATTTCTACAAAGTTACCTAACAAAACACAGGAGTAGTCTCTCTCTCGGGGCACCTAATTTAACATATTTTCTGATGTCCTTCTCCTTATGCCTTGAGAGCACCTAGTGTTTTACAAAGTTACAAAGTGCACTTTACTTAAAAGCAAACAGACAGACAAACACACAAACAAAAGAGTCAGAGAGGGTCAGAAAGGTAGAAACGTACCTTACTTTGTTTTTTCTAAAGCTTTCCTACAGAAGGAAACTATGTGAAATAATCCCCTCAGAGGAGACCATACTATTGTCAAAGGCACTTCGGTCAGAGAACGCTGCCCTGCTTGCTGCGCCTAAATAAATGTTATGGTCCGGTTTTCAAAGTTATTAGAATTGCCTCAGCCGAAATTAAGGTGCAAATGAGACCA
>VXBT01008854.1:10622-23390 GCA_013400235.1 Oriolus oriolus
TTTTACCTCGGTATTTATTGAAGGATCCTCAGGTGTGATGAAATGCACATCGAAATGCACCCCGATGTCCCCACCGAAGGAAATGGCCCCCCACGATGTGATGAGGATACAATTATAGGCCTTGCTAATTAGCACATCTATCAAAGGTTCCCCAGTGAGGGACTCGGGTGAGACCCCCCACCCAAGGGACCCTCCCCCTGGATGGGCCTGGCTTTGTTTACAGAATGAGTTCTGGAGAGGACCTTGGTTTCTTTGGGCTTTTAGAATGTTTGGTCTCTAAACTTAACGAAATTCTGGGTCTAAGGGGAGTTATCGAACTGAAAGAATTATAACTCTGTAAGCTAAAGGCACAAGGAATATATAAAGCTATATAAAAGAGTGTATAAAAGGGGTATAAAAGAAAAGCAAAAAACCATCCTGGCATCAAAACCATAAGGGCTTGTTTGCGTTACTGAAGGTGTTTGCTCAGCAGGAAATGGATGGAAATGGATGGTGAGCTCAAGTGGCTGGGGCAGGGGGGGCAAAAACCTGAGACTGCAGCACGTGGTGCCAGGGCAGGGCCTGGGGGTGAGCCCTGAGCACCCCGGCTTTGGGACAGGGACAGGGGCAGGGTTGGTGCTGAAATGATGCCCCAAAATTCAGGTGAGCTCCCCCACACCAGTGCCCAGCCAGAACACGGCCTGAGAGCTGCATCTCAGGCTGAGCTTTGCCTCTTAGTAAGAGATTTCAGGTAATTAATTGTCCATAAAACATGGCCTGAAGTGGGTCAGGGTTAGGGCTGGAAAAGGGTTGGGGTTGGAAAAGTCCCGAGGTAGAACCTGTGGTGCTCTCTGAGGGCCCCAGCCCTGGCTTTGGGACAGGGACAGGGACAGGGTTGGTGCTGAAATGATGCCCCAGAAGCCAAATGAGCTCCCCCACGCCAGTGCCCGGCTGGAACACGGCCTGAGAGCTGCACCTCAGGCTGAGCTTTGCCTCTTATTGAGAGATTTCAGGGAATTAATTGTCCCTAAAACACGGCCTGAAGTGGCTGTGGGACCAGGGCAGGTTTGCACCGAGCCTTGGGCTGCTCTCTCCTGCTGCTTTTCCTCTGGAAAAGGCAAGATTTTTTTTTCCTCTTACAAAGCCCAGCCAAAAAGAAAAAAAAAACAAGAAGAAATTGCTAAGAAGTTAAATAGGGACGGCAGCAGCCCACCAGTGGCTGCACTATTTCTTGCAACGTGTTATTTTCTCGTCTGCTTTGACAGAGAGTTTCCTGTTCAATGCAGAAACATCGAATTTAAGTCTGGCTTCTGCCTCCCTTCCCAGGGAGAAGGGGGAGACGGTGGAGAAACATCCACCAGAGCCTCCACCAGTCCTCGTGGGCACCACCCCGCTTTTCTCCATCAAAAAATTCCTTAAGGATCAGGAAGAATCAGCCCCATCCTTACAGAGATGATGGGAATGAAGGACCATAGGAATGTCCGGCTTTCCCCAAATGTTGGCCAGAGCCGGAGCAGGACTCGGGCATTCCCCCAGCGCAGCACAATTGTGTCGTTCTCACTTTCAAGAGTTCAAAAGGACACCAAAAATGAAATCACATTCCTGTCTGTGCTGACAGGAAACCAGTGGAGTGCGGATGGCCTGGATTGGGAAAGTTCATCCCGGGAAATGGAAGCCAGGAGCTTCAGCGCTTCACTTTCCTCACGGAAACAACCACGGCAAATATTTGACCGGTGTTTCCTCGTGGAGCTTTCCTTGCAGAGCAGAGCAGATCCCAGGAATCAGAGCCAGGGAAGGCTGGGATCCAGGAGGGCAGCAGCGATGTGTGAAGAGGAAGATTTTTAAATCCCAAATCCTTTGGGACAGGAGTTATCCAGGCAAAGTTAAAACACACGAGCGGCACACAGAGGAATTTGCAGATGGACCAGGGTGGGTTGGTACCATTCCCACGGCCGCGAGAGACTCAGACCCCGAATTCTGCCCCGGGTTCAAGCGAGATTTTTCCATCATTTCCTATAAATATGCATTTTCCCCACTCAAACACCGCCCTCTGCTGCAGGCAGGGCTGGATGCTGGGGAACAGATTCCCCAGCGTTGCCCTTGGCAACGCAGTTGTTGAAGGCGATAAAAATTCTGATGTCTCGGTGCTTTAGAAAACGCCAGAGCATCAAAATGCAAATGATGCAGCCTCGTGCAAAGGGCATCTGAGGTAAGGGATGTGTTCAACTGCGGGAGGAGCGGCGCGGAGAGAACCGAGCTCAGCTCCTCGCAGCACCTCGGGCACCTGGCACCCCGTGCCCGCTCCTGCCACGCTTGGCAGCTCTTCGCTTCCAGAACCAGGGCCAGCTCACCCCAAACCGGTGCTTTGAATCCCTCTCTGTGCACATTCCCTCTTTTCCCTGGAGCTGAGCGCTGCTCCCACTCAGGAAAAGGCTTTTTATGGTCAGATAGAATCGCCTCAGCCTGGCAGGGGCGAAGCGGGGCTGTGCCAGCTGCTGGCGTTTGCCTTCTCCCCTCGCCACGCTCTGCTCCGGGCCGGAGCTGCTCGGGCTTGGCCCAGCAATTTCACAACCGGCTGCAAAAAACTCATCCTGCCCACGGCAAAAATCCTGATTTCACCCTGCCAGCCTGGGGCTCCTGGTGAGTCCTGCCCACGCTGGAGCCACGGGGAAGCGTTTTTGTTGGGCACAGCCCGTCCCAAACCCCCCGAGTGATTTAATCTGCAATTCCCTGGGCAGCCCTGGTGTCCCTGGGGCGGCCGCACAAGGCCCTGAAAATTCATGGAATTGGTGCTTTCAAATTCCCCGGGGGAAATAATTGATTTCTGCTTGTCTGCTCTGCCTCGAAATGAATGGAGAGGAAAACACTCAAGCTGGGCTGACACTGGGAATTGTGTGTTTTATTCGGGACAAGAAAAACTCGGAGTGCGCTCCACAAAGAGTGGGGGCAGGCCCCGGGATTTCCATTTTTCAACTGATCTGCCAAAAATGAGTTTGAATGAACTCCTGGAGCTGCTGCTGCTGCTGTGCTTTCCCTCAGGAATTCCAGGGGGTGTTGGATAAATCCAGATCCTTCTCTAGGATGGGGAATTTGGGGGAGCCTCAGCAGCAGCACCGCTCCCTGCCACGCCGTGGCTGCGAGAAGCGAAGCAGAGCCTTCCCAGCCGGAGAGCAGAGTCAGGAAATCCACAGCAAATCCAGAATTCCCTCCTAGGAGAGGAGCTAAGGAACATTTCAGCTCCAGGGTAGCCAGACACAACAGATCCAGAGATTAAAAGTTGTCACAGAAGGAGGGGTTTGAAGTCCCATCGGAGAAAAGGGGCCTGGTCAGGAGAACATTCCCCATTTTCTTTGCTGTTGCTCCTATTTCCTGGCTCCCAAAATTCCACAGCAAGGAAAATTGTCAGGATGTACCTTCACCAAGAGCCCCACAGCAGGAAATCCAGGGAATCCGATTTCCCAGCCCTGACCACGTGAGCCCAAAGCTCTGCTCCAGCTCCCGCTCCATGGGACGTGTCCCAGCACAGAAACCTGGGAAGTGCTTCCCAGCTCATCCCAGCCCAGGGAAAAGGGCTCTGAGAGTGGCTGGGAGGAGACAGGGAAACAGGGAAAGGGAAATCACAGGCAACAGGGAAAGCTTGGATTTCCTGGGAAAAGGGTTGTGGAATTCCCAGGCAGCCTTTCCTCCCAACGCTTCCAGGGATGGGGAAGCAGCGAAAGCTTTGCCTCGGGATTTTCCTGGCCCCACCAAATCCCACCAGCCCCGAGGCTCTCGGGATGTCCGGGTGAGAACCAGGGCGGCTCCAGCGAGGGCTGGCAGAGAACATTCCCTGAGTTCCCAAAATTCCACAGCAACAAGGATCGAGGATCGTCAGGATGGGTCTTTCCCCAACACCCCCACAGCGGGAAATCCAAGGAAACCGACTTTCCATCAGTTTTTTTCTGGCCCGGACCCCGTGAGCCCAAAACTCACAGGGATCCCAAATCCCAGCCCCGAGGCTCGCAGGACATCCGGGTGTGAACCTGGCCTGGCAGAAAACGCTTCCCCAAGCTCCCAAAATTCCCCAACAACGGGAATTATCCCCATGTGCCTTCACCAGCAGCCCCACAGCAGGAAATCCAGGGAAAACAACTTCCCATTTGTAAACATTTTAATACGGTTTTTTCTTCCCTCTGAGCACTAAGTTTGTCCTCTTCCCTGTCCAACATTTTTCTCCAAGCTCTTCCATCCAGGGTTTCCTCAATTCCTTCTATCCCAATAAAAACCAGTGAGGAAAAACCCTCACAAGCCCTCAATCCATGGCTGTAACACATTTTTCCCAAAGTGATCAAATTCCTGCTAAAAATTGGATTAAAATATCCCTGGAAAACCCTCCAGAGCAAAGATATTCCCCGCAAAGGAACGATTCCAACACGCTCCTCCCTCACCGTGGTGAAATCCTGGTGGTGCTTTACCCTCTGTGAGATTCCCTCCTCACTCCACATTAATCTCTAACAGGAATTCCTGTAGGAATAATCCCACGGAATTCCAGTTTAGTCTGGGGCAGGGAAAAAAATATTCCCCTGTTGTGGAAGACGGAGCATTTTCCCTTGGAATAACCAACCTCTTTCGGGGAAGGGAGAGACAGAGCATGTTTTGGCTGGAATTTTATCTTCAACTCCCTGTTTAAATTGGCCAAAAAATGTCCATAACTCTGAAAAAGCCTTTAAAAAGGGAAAAAAACCAGCCCTGAGAGCTGCCCGAGCCCCCAGCACAGCGAGATCTCAAATTCTTGTGGTCTGAAAGCCGCTCAGAGATGAAGATTCCGGACGGGATTTACGATGTGGGGCTGCCCCATAAATTTGTGGTGGCTCTGCGAGTGCTCCATGAGCTGCTGGAGACTGAAGGGGAACAGAAGAGCAAGAAATTCCCTGTTTGCTGCAGGAAGTGGATGCAGGGATAGCTCAGCATCCTTGGGACGGCTGCTGGGGGCGGAAATAAGCAGAGGGAACTTTCCCAGTAGAGCAGATTCATGGAATGGGTTGGGTTGGGAGGGATCCTAAATCCCATCCCATTCCATCCAGGGCCACCCCAGGGACACCTCCCCCTGTCCCAGGCTGCTCCCAGCCCCGGCCAGCCTGGCCTTGGGCACTGCCAGGGATCCAGGGGCAGCCACAGCTGCTCTGGGAATTCCATCCCAGCCCCTCCCCACCCTCCCAGGGAACAATTCCTCCCCAATATCCCATCCAGCCCTGCCCTCTGGCACTGGGAAGCCATTCCCTGGCTCCTGTCCCTCCAGGCCTTGTCCCCAGTCCCTCTCCAGCTCTCCTGGAGCCCCTTCAGGCCCTGCAAGGGGCTCTGAGCTCTCCCTGGAGCCTTCTCCTCTCCAGCTGAGCACCCCCAGCTCTCCCAGCCTGGCTCCAGAGGGGCTCCGGCCCTGGAGCAGCTCTGTGGATTCCTCTGGACCCTCTCCAGCAGCTCCACGTCCTTTGGATGCTGGATCCCAGCTCTGCAGGTGGGGAATCACCAGAGCAGAGTGAACATCCTCAGGTGCAGGAATCAGGCATCACTTTTTGGGACATCACCTGCCGCAGCGGCCCCGGGAAACTGCTGCCGAAATCCTCATTAATGATGAGGAAAATCAAAGCAAAGCTGCTGCGTGCTACAGAGACGTTGGAATTTTGTGGACAGGGATGGGAAAACACTTCTGGAAGCAGCTGGGACCAGGGTCACCAGGGCAGGGCTGCCTCGTTCTTGTGCTCAGCACTGCAATGGGGTTTTGCTCTGGGCTGCAGCAGGGTGCCATCGGTCTGTGTTTGGGGTTGTGCACAGCTCGAGCTCCCAGGGCCGCGCCGGGATTCCCGGGAGCAGCCTTTGCTGGGTTTATGGGATCCACGGAACCTCGCCAGGGCTGATGGAGCTGCTGCCAGAGGTGAGGTCTGCTCAGCAGCACACAGGGCAAAACCCCAAACCCACGGACGGGGCAGGAGCTGGGACAGCGCTGGGACAGCGACGGGGCCGGCAGGGAGAGCTTCCCGGCGAACCCCTGGAGCGAGGGAGCAGCGCCCCAAGGCAGGGATGTGCCCATCCCTCTGGCAGTGCCCGGCACCCCCAGGCTGTCCTGGCGCTCCTGGGTGTCCCGGCACCCCTGTGGGGGCAAGCAGGGATGGGCCAGGGTGTGGGATTGGGGATGGAATTTCCTCACAGGGCACAGCCAACCCCATTCCCTGTGGGGGCAAGCAGGGATGGCCCAGCCAGGGGGGATTGGGGATGGAATTTCCCACGGAGCACAGCAAACCCCATTCCCTGTGGGGGAAAGCAGGGATGGGCCAGGGTGCGGGATCGAGGATGGAAATCCCCATGGAGTGGGATCTGTGTCCCAGAGCCCAGGGCAGCTCTGCCCACGCAAATCCTGGGGAGCTGCACAGATCCTCCTGTGCCCGCGGGAGCCTCGGGCCGTGCTTCCCACTCCCGGAGATGGGAACGCCTGATCCAGGGGCTGGGAAAGGTCGGGGCTGGCACCTTCAAACCCCACAATCTCAGGCCACAAATCCTGGCTGCTGGACAGTTCCAGGGTGGGGATGGGTGGGACCAACATTTCACCTGGAATTCTCTTCTCTCCCTTTCCCGATGCCGGCCCTCCCTGTCCGTCCCACGCCGAGTGCCCGTGCAGAGCTCCTGCAGTGGAGCCCTGGATATTCCTGGGCTATGGGATATTTATTTAATCTCTGTTTTGAAAACTGACCTTTTTTTTTTAGGTTTGAAAGCCTAATTGGAGCCTCTTCTGGGGTTCAGGTGGCTGAAATATTTGAGCATTTTCCCTCCTGAGGAATCCACCTCAAAATCTCCAAAAGTGGCTTTGAGGCTCTGGGAAAATCGAGGTCATTGAGGTGGGGACAGAAGGGGGACAATGCCCCAAATCTGGCCTCCACCTCCATCAGAGTCCTTCCCAAATCTCAGCCTTTCACTTCCATGGGTTTTGTTCTGCTCAGAATGTGCCACCAGCTCAGCTGGAGAAGGACAAGTTCCCAAAAATGCCCGTTTCCTCCAGGAATTCTGTGGATCGTTGTCCCCTTGGTGCTTTTCAAGATGGAAAAAATAATCGGCTGTTAACAAAAAAAAACCCCACCAAAACCAAAAAAAACAAAATAAAAAATGAAGCAAACAAAAAAAAAAAAACACAAAAAAGAACCAAACAAAAACTCCCAATATTTAAAAAACAAACAAAAAAATCCAAATCAAACAAAAATCCCCAAAACAAAACAACGACAACAAAAACCCAACCAAAAGCCAAAAAAATCCAGGATAAAGCTTTTAGCAAAGAAGATTCAGGCAATTCCCCAGTGCAAAATTCCCTTTGCCCAAAGACCTGCACATCTCAAAACTGCGGAGCCATCAGGGGAGCTGATCTTCCCACCAGCACACATCAAAAACAGCGATTCAAACCCCAAAATCCCGACAACATTCCGTGACCTTAAAAACCTCCCGGCCCCAAAACACAACCCCAGAGCGAGGGGAGGGTGCCGAGGATGCAGATCCCAAATCTTTGGGGAGAAAATCATTCAGATGTGGAGGAAACGGGGCTCTTTTTGTGTCTCCCCACCAGGATCTGCACCCAATTCATTTGTGGGAGCCTCGGATTTGCAGAGAGCTGTTGAAAAACAGCCCCGTTCCCCAAAGCCCCACGATTATTTTAGGGCGTGAATAAAACCTGCGGCGTTTCCTGCGGCTGGAGAGCCCTAAAACCCCAGGTGGGGAAGGATGAAACCCTCTTCTGCAGCCCGGAAATGATGATCCACGGGGCTCTTTCCACCCTCTGTGACAGAAAATGGGAATCTGAGCGCTTGTTTTTCATTTAAAAGGTCTCATTAAGGCCAAACCCGAGCTGCTCCGGCCCCGTGATGGCCCTAAAATGTCAAACCGAACAGGCCCTGCCGCCGTGGGGGGCCTCTGGAGGGATCACAAGGATCCTGCTGCTTTCCAAGCCCAGCATCCTCCTTTTCTCCCAGGAACATCGTCCCAACGCCACCGTTCAGCCGAGGAATTAAGACCAAGCTCGCATCCCTTTATCTGCTGGGGACACTCCACCATGTGCTGCTGTCCCCCTGACGTGGCAGCATTGGAATCCAGGGAAATTAAGGATTTTTTGGCTCATTCCTGCTGTGGGATCGGCATCCCTTCCCCTTTCAATCCTAATTAAAAGTGTCTTTCTTTCCGCGGATGCTGCATCAGGCTGGATTTGGATTTTGGGGTCATTTTGTTGGTTAACAGCACTTTGGGGATCCCTGATGTGGCTTTTCCTACGGGTGCAGCCCATAATGATGCATCCAAGGTGGGCTCACACCCGTTTAGCGGGGACAGAGCTGGCGGCATCCCCGTGGCTGGAATTGCAAAGCTCTGCCTGTTGTAACTGCACCAAAATGCTGCTGTTCTGCCTGAAATTCCCAGCGGGAATTCTGTGAGGAGGTGGGCTTGGATTGCTGTGAGACAAAAGCTGATTACGCGGAATTCTCAGCAAATGAGGGGCTGGGGCAGGGGACGCTGAGGGGACTTTGTGTGTCCCTGTGTGCAGGGCACGGGCTGATCCCAGGAATTCCCCCTGGAAATGAGGAAAAACTTCCTCCCTGGCCGTGCCTGAGCCCTAGACAGATCCCAGAGAGGCTGGGGAGTCTCCTCACGGGATGTTCCAGAGCCACACGGACACAATCCTGGGATGGAGCAGGGACGTGGCACCAGTGACCCTCTGGGGTCCTCCCAGCCCGGCCCATTCCGTGACGAACGCTCAGGAGGGAACAGCAAATTCTCATTTTAATGACACAGAAAGAGCCATTGAGCGAAAAATTCATTGGGAAAAAGCTGGTCTGGAAAAAAATTGGGAATTTTGGACTTTGTTTCGCCCCTGCCTCAACCCCACTGAACTGTTTTAAAGGAACTGAGCGGCGTTTTTGGTCAGGAAATATCACCCTTGTCTTCAGCACGTTTCTCCACTTGGAAATATTTCATTTTTCCCTTTCCTGGCCTGTCTTCCCCCAGCAGCTCCTGCTTGGAATTCCCATTTGTCACTTGTGCTGTTCCTGGCTGCAAAACCTCTGAGGTTTCAAGCTCAGGATGGGAAACTTTGGTGGTTTGGGGTGTTTGGATGTGAAAACCAGGGGATTTTCACTCTGTCCCGCAGTGTTCCAGCTCTGCTGAGCAGGATTTATGTCAGAACTGAGCCACAAAATACCAGGATAACTCCTTTTTTTGGCTTTTTAAAAAAATTTTTCTGGCTGCTCCTGCTGCCCACCAGATCCCGCAGGATCGGAGCTGAAGACAGCGACGCCCGAGAGCAAACCCGGGGTAATTCCACAGCAAACTTCATGATCTGGCACTTTTATAATGAATTTCTGACCCAGGGAAAATGCCTGACTAGAGAGAAAAACCCAGGAATTCCACACTGGGCAATTATGGGAAGGAGGGAAATGAGGGATTTCCAAGAAACGCTTCCTGTTTTCCTCCTCCTGCAGAGATTTCACTGGGGGAGCTGCATTTCCTGCCCTCCCTTTATCAGTTTTATTGAGGGAAAATGTCGGTTTTGGGGTAGAAAATAGGAGCTGAGGGGGCCTGATCCAAACACCCCGCTTGGAATTCAGCACCTTTCCCGTTGTCCCGTGGAATTCCTCCTTTCCAAGACACCCAGGGCATCGTTGCGCCGTTCCTTCCTTCGATGCCAGCAGCCTGGCGCTTGGAATCTGGGAGGATGATTCAGGCAAGAAACAGGTGAAGTTATTTTCCAGGAGATGCTCAGGCTGTTTCCCATCCCATCCCATCCCATCCCATCCCATCCCATCCCATCCCATCCCATCCCATCCCAAAGCAGCACTAATGAGGGGCTCGGTGACCGAGCTAATTGCTCCTAATTGCTCCCAGCTCCCAGATGGGATCTTGGGAGTGAGGAAGGAAAGAAGGGACAGATCCGAAGGGGCAGAACCTGGGACATTTCTCAGAGGAGAAATCCTGCACACGAACAGTGATGATGTTCTAAGGGCTCTTGTGGTGGGAACACAGATTTGCGTCCCGAGCAAATCCTCGTCCTGTGCCCACATCCCCCTGAGTCACTTCCAAGGTGGGATTTCCCTGCAGCCCGGGTGGCTGGGAGCTTGGATTTTGGCAGTGGAGGTTCTGGTTGTGAGATCCACTCTTGAGGAGGGGTTTGGGAAAGGCTGAGAGAGTTTGGGTTGTTCACCTGCAGAAGATTCGGGGCAAAATAATGGTGGCCTGAAGGGGCTCCAGGAGAGCTGGAGAGGGACTGGGGACAAGGCCTGGAGGGACAGGAGCCAGGGAATGGCTTCCCAGTGCCAGAGGGCAGGGCTGGATGGGATATTGGGGAGGAATTGTTCCCTGGGAGGGTGGGGAGGGGCTGGGATGGAATTCCCAGAGCAGCTGTGGCTGCCCCTGGATCCCTGGCAGTGCCCAAGGCCAGGCTGGCCGGGGCTGGGAGCAGCCTGGGACAGGGGGAGGTGTCCCTGGGGTGGCACTGAGTGGGCTTTAAGATCTCTTCCAACCCAAACCATTCCATGACTCCATAAAACCCCCCAGCGATGAAACGAGGTGGGGGTTGAGCTTTTCTGAGGCTGGGATGAATTTCTCGGCCACGTTTGGGCTCCAGCCACGCCTGGGCCAAGGCTGCACCCCCAGGTCTGACCGTGCCACTGGAGGGGAGGGCTCCAGTCCCAGGCTGAAAATCCCCGCTGCTGCCAGGCTCTGCCTCTCTCTGGAAGCTCTGAGCACCTCTCAGGGTTTAGGTTTCAGCCCAAAGCTCTGGGCTGGAGCCCGCAGAGCTGCTGCTGTTGGGATTTTGGACCATCT
Organism: Oriolus oriolus; assembly: GCA_013400235.1. Classification (NCBI taxonomy): domain Eukaryota; kingdom Metazoa; phylum Chordata; class Aves; order Passeriformes; family Corvidae; genus Oriolus; species Oriolus oriolus. The sequence continues at coordinate 21,429 of VXBT01008854.1, forward strand.
GCCTCTTCCCACCTGGGGACACTTCCTGCTGCAGGAACCGGAGCCCAGCCTGGGCTGGTTTCAAGGTTTCCAGATGCTTCTTTGCATTTCCATGGCAATAAAAGCCTTCTCTGCGCTCCTGAGCTCTGCCAGGTGCATCCTGTGGTGGTTCAGCCTCAATCCAGCACATGGATGACACCAAAATCCTTGGAGTCGAGCTCCGAGAGGAGCATCCCGGAGCTCAAAGGGTGGGATCCTGGTGGAGCTCGTATGGAGAGTGGGCAGGAGGATACCAGGCATCATTCCTGTCCAATTAAAGCTGATTTATTGCCCATTTTTCTCCTCGTTGCTGCTCTGTTATTAATTGTTAATGCAGCGGTGCAGCCACTGCTGTGCTGCTGGGAATGGCTGAGGGGAGGAAAACGGGAAGGAGAAAGGAACGGGGAGAGGCTGGGGCTGGAAAGGCGGAATCTGTGTGAGAACTGGGAGCACTCGTGGCTGGCTGGGCTCTGCCAGCACTGGCAGGAAATTCATGCTCTGGAACAAGAGGGCAAAAGGATGGCAAAGAAAATAAAATGTGTGGGGTCACCGGGTCTGTGAATTACCGGGCTGTGTCTGTGCGAAATGCTGGCAGGGAAGGAGAATATAAATTCCTGGGAATGTGAGTTTGCCAAGCCCCATTTAGGATTCCCTAGAAATAGAAACAATTCCCCGCTTCACACTGAAACCCCAAAATGCTGCACCTTTGGGTGATCTCTGGGTGCTTTTCCATCCTCGGTCTGGTCGTATCAACCCCCTGGGGATTTTTTAATAAAACCCAGCACTGAGTGCAAGGAATTAGAGAGCCTGAGCTGTCAGGAGAGGGACAGAACCGCACAAAGAGAGACGAAGGGAGGGAAAAAAGAATATTTGAACTGGAGCTTTGAGATGCTGCTTCTCCTCCTGTGGATCAGCCCTCGGTGTTGCCTGTTTCCCAGAGGGATAAGCTGCTAAAATGGCCATGGACTGGGAAGGGGAGCCCAGGCTCTGCCAGCCCAGCGAGCGCTGCCTGCGTGCTCCCGCTCACGGGAGGCCTCCGGGCTGGGATTTCGAGGGAAGTGAGAGGAGCTGAACTCTTCATCTCCTCTGCAGCTGAGCATTCCCACAGCTCCCGAAAACCTCCCAGGCCACAGAGCCCAGAGCTCTGCAGGCTGGAGCTCGACTGAAGGAAATGCCAGCACCCAGAGCCGAGGCCCGGCTGCAGTCCCGCGATTGCGTAACTTGGGCTGAGCTTACAGAACTCCCGCAGCTCCCTGGGCTCCTGGGACCAGCCTGAGCTCGGTCCTGCACTCCCAGCTCCAGCAGGGCTCCCACTGCAGCCCCAGGCTGAGGGAAAGGCTCCAGGTGAAGGAGCGGAAGAGGTTCCAACCCAACAGAGCTGAGCGAAGGCGGCTCTGGCAGGTCCGGCACAAAACCTGCGGGTCCACAGCTTCTCTTGAAATCCAAAATATTTTCGAATTCAGAAAGAAAGTGGAATTCATCCACATTCATCCACAGAATTCTTCTATGCTGCACATCAGTGCAAAGCCAGAGCTGTCTTGGCAACATCTGGCCTGGCAACATCTGGCCTGACGACATCTGGCCTCCCACCACAGCCTCCCACAGCCGCTGCCGAGGCTCGGGGAGGTGACTCTGGGTGCCTGGTTTTATTTAGGGGCTGCGCCGGGCCGTGCTGTACATCAAGGTTCCATTTATAGACATTTTACGGAGTGTTAATAAATTTACAAAGTGCTGACAAGCGGCGGGGAACCGTTTGTTGGTGTTTCTGATGGAATCCAACAGGGCTGAGCCTCCCCGTGCAGGATCCCCGAGGCCGTGCTCAGGTGGGCACATCCAACACGCCCGGAGCAGACGCGTCCGGGAGGGGGGCACGACATCTCTGAGCCATGAACTCCTCATAACTTCCAAAAACAGGGCTCAAATATGGGAGGGAGGGAGGGAGGG
>VXBT01008854.1:23462-39685 GCA_013400235.1 Oriolus oriolus
AGGAATTGTCACAGCTGCAAAAATGAACTGGAAAACACCAAGTGCACCATGGTGAGCTTGGAGAGCGGCTCCTCGGTGCAGATGAACCGAGGAATTCCATATGCATCCATGGAAAAACAGTCCAAAGCCTCTGCTCACCTTCCATGGCTTTTTGAGGCAATCCCTGACTCCCACGTGGTCCTGTGCCTGTCCCACTCGGGAGGGCTGGGACTGAGCCCTGTTTCAGGCCCCAAGCTGCTGCTTGGAAATCCTGGTGGCTCCCAAACCCCAAACAGCTCCAGCAGCTCCCAAACCCCAAACAGCTCCAGCAGCTCCCAAATCCCAAACAGCTCCAGCAGCTCCCAAACCCCAAACAGCTCCAGCAGTTTGCAGAGGGATGGAGCACCCCAGTGTCGCCAGGCAGCACTGTCCCCCTGCTCCAGGGAAATGTGATCCCAGGGAAAAACAGCTCCCATAGCAGGGAATGGGAACAGCCAAAGTTCAGGAGATCCCCGGGAGTCTCGGTGCTGCTGCTCACTCACGGCTGGGGCAGCTTGGGGTGTCACCAGTGGGTGCTGGGGGTGACACGGAGCACCTGGGGACTGTCCTGGTCACCCTGAGCACCCTGTTGGATAACTCCACGGCTGGAACAACTCCATGGTTGCAATTCCATGTCTTTAATTCCGTGGTGGTAAATCCATGGCTGTAACAATTCCATGGCTGTAACTCCACGGCTGTAACTCAATGATTTCAACTCAATCCATGGCCGTAATTCCATGGCAGTAACAATTCCATGGCTGTAACAATTCCATGGCTGTAACTCCATGGTTTTTACTCACTCCATGGCTGCATCTCCATGGCTGTAATTCCACAGCTGTAACTCAATTATTTTCACTCATTCCCTGCCTGTAATTCCATGGCTGTAACAACTCCATGGCTGTAACAACTCCATGGCTGTAACAACTCCATGGCTGTAACTCATTCCATGGCTGTAACTCCATGGTTGTAAATCATTCTATGGTTGTAACTCACTCCACGACTGTAATCCCACAGCTGTAACTCAATTATTTTACCTCACTCCGTGGCCATAATTCCATGGCTGTAACAATTCCATGGCTGTAACAATTCCATGGCTGCAACAATTCCATGGCTGTAACAATTCCATGGCTGCAACAATTCCATGGCTGCAACAATTCCGTGGCTGCAACAATTCCGTGGCTGTAACAATTCCGTGGCTGTAACTCATTCCGTGGCTGCAACTCAATGATTTCAACTCATTCCATGGCCATAACTCCACGGCTGTCCTGCCTCCTTCCTGCCCAGCGCAGAGTTTCCTCGGAGCCGCTGATGTCATGGCAGCTAATGGGCTTTAATTGTGCCTCTGCCCTCAGCAGCAATCAGCTGAAAGCTCATTAAGCACCAGCCTGCGGCCGCTGAGGGCAGCCGCTGGCTCCTCACAAACCCTCGGCTGGGTGGAATTTTCCTTCAGGGCACAGCAAGAGCGGTTTGGGGTCGGCTCAAGGGTCCTGCAGCAGGGTGCTGAGCCAGATGCGGAATTTATGGACTGCGGGATGTTTTCCGTGACTGGAACTCGTCCCGGGCAGCGGTGGGTGCTTGGTGGGTGAACAGGGATGGGAGGGAGATGGTTCCAGGTTCATTTCTCCATTGATTGGTGCCTCTGGGGTGGGCTGGGATAGAGTCAGAGAATGATTGAGGTTGGAAAAGACCTCCAAGGTTCACCAAGCACCACTTGTCAGCTGAACCAGAGCCCTGAGTGCCACGTCCAGGTGTTTCTTAAGGTTTTTCAAAGTTAAAGGGGGACTTTTAGGGTCAGCAACCCTAAAAACCCTTTCTTCTTGAGAATTTTTTCAGTTCCCTTCTGAATCCATGGAATTTTTCAGCATCCCAGTAGTGCTTAGAGGTTTCCCAGCAGCTCCTGGCTCAGGCTGGGAGCTTTTCCCCTTTATTTCCCTGTGCTGACATCACCTGAAGGATCCTCTCTGAGAGGAAGAGGGTCAGAGGGAGGAGTGCAGGGACCCTGGAACGAGGCAGGGAAATGTGGCGCGGCCGGTGCCAGCTCCAGCAAAGGGGCATGGGAGGGAATTTGGATCCCAGAGAATACGGGAAGGGCAGGACAGCCCTGGGACAAGTTGAAAACACAGAAACTCAGGTGGAGAAAATGTCTTGTGCCGCTTCCTTGTCCCCCTGCAGTGTCTGATGTTGTTTCTGGTGTGAGATCCCCGGAAAAGGGCCTGGGAAGCCTCTGAGGGCTGGGATGTGCCCCTGGAGCAGCCCCAGGGGCTGGATCCAGCATTTGTGGGCTGCAGGATGCTCTCCTCGGCTGGAATTCGCACCAGGGCAACCCTTCCCCTGCTGGAGGCTGTGGGAGAGTTCCGGGAAGGGCTCGGGACACCCCACCTGATGCTGGGCCAGCCTTTGGGGTTCGTCTTCCCAGATTATGGGGTACCCCCAAGGGGTTTTGGAGCTCCGTGCTGGCACAGGAGGATGGAGAAACCCCTGAGCTGCCTCTCCAGCCTGGTTCCCACAAGTTCCAGATGGCTTCCAGCCAGAGCTGTGGGATTTGATCCCCCCTCCAAGCTCCTGGACACGCTGTCCTACCCTGCTGACCCCACAGGTGCCTTTCGAGCTCGACAAAGATGTGGTGTTTGCCTCTTAACCAGACAGAAGAGGAGAAAAATCCTTGGAAATGGAGAAAACGTGGAATTCATGATGAATTACCGGGGTCTTTAAGGTCTTTAAGGTGGCGCCTTGGCATCAACACCTCCCTGTTTGCCTGCCCCTCCCCAGGGATGCGCTGGACATCAGGAAATGGATACGGAGCCTCCTGCTCAAGGTTCCCGTGGGCTGCTCCGCGCTCTCGTGGCCGATCGGATCAGAGAGAAATAATGTAATGGTATGGAAGTGACAGGGGACGGGATGGCTGCTGCAGTACTCACGCATGGGCAAGGACTCCGCATGGTGGAAAAGGTGCAAAGACTTTATTGCGCATCAGAAATTCCCTTAAATGCCAGTACCTACAGGATATCCCCTCATATAAACAGGAAGGATGTTCACCTCAGTGTCCCCCAATCACCTGGAGTATTTCCCAGACATTGCCTATTATGGTGAAGGATAAACAATACCTTACAAGGTCAGAAACTGCAATTATCCCATCTCATAGGGCTGACACTGTCCAGAAACCCACAATGCTCTCTCAGCCCATCCCCGGTGACCTGGCTGTGATCCCAGGGTCACCTCCGGGTCGGAGAACGAGGCTCTCTCTTCGGCCGACAAGGCCTCATCTCTCTTCCAGCACACAGTGTAGCTCAACAGCTGCTCCCAGTGGTGGCACCATGCCAAGGGCAGCACGTTCAGCCGGAGAAATCCCACTTGGAGCTTGACAGGGGAGCAGGGATGGGCCTGGGGCAGGGCAGGGAGCCCCGGGGCTGGTTCTGATCTCATTTCACGCCTTCATAGGTCCCAACTTGCACAGATCCCACTGAGGCTCTGAGCAGGGATTTAATTGCTCATCCAGCTTTCCCTGGAGCTCTGGAGCCCTTCTGTGCCTGTTCCACCCATAAAGATGGATGAGGAATCTCTGCACCAGGAATATCTTGATTTCTTCTCATCTGAATTTCACCCTGAGGTTTTTTGGAAGCAAAACTCTGATAATTTGATGTATTATGCTGAGGTGTGGGGGTTTTTGGGGGTGAAAAGGGAATTTTTAAGCCATATTCCTGGGAAATGGGCTTGGATACCTGGAGTGGTTCTTTCTCACCTTGCAGGTGCCTCCCTGCAGCTCTGCAGGGAGCCCAAGGATTTCTTATCATTCGAGCTCTCCCAGCCTGCAAAGCCACGCATTTCTTGCTATTCCTGCATCTGAGAACCTCGAATTCCATGGAAATCCGAGTTTCTGTTGTGATTTTTAATGGGTTTTCTCATCCAAGCTGGATTTGTGCACAGCAAGAGGCACCCTGGCTCGCTGAGGTGAAATGTGGGGTTGAGCTGCATGGGAAAAAAACCTTGTAAAGCCCAAGAAAAGGGGATTGACCCCACTGGGGGACAGGGAGAACCAGGGAAGAACCCAAAATCCCTGGGCCGGGCTGTTGCCTGGGTCAGTAACTGCGGACAGAGCTCCCAGGCCAGGTTTCCTCGCTGTCACAAAGGAGGATTTGCTGTTATCTACCAAATAAGGTAAAACAGCAATCAGTTCCACGCAGGGCTATAATTAACTGCGTTCCCTGGGTTGTGCCAAAACCAGGGAATAACAGACAACCGAGGAAAACAACTCTGGAAACGTCATTTCCTTCACCCACCCTTCAGAGAGGGGTCAGCCGGGAATTTCCGAGACCTCCGTCCTTGGGAGTCCTGGGAGATGGGGCTTCCACGGCCGCCCCAGGCAACTCCCTGTGCCCAGCAATCCTCCATCGCTGGGTTGTTTTCCCAAATTTCCATTCCAGCCACCCCTCTGTGGGATTGTCAGGGCTGGTCCTGCCTGCCCCGCTCATGGAGCACCTGCTCCACCCTCGCTCTTCCTGGGAATTCTTGTTGGGCTTCCCTCAGTCTCCTCATTTCTGGACGCCTCAGCCCGTGGGCCTTCTCGCTCTCTCCCGTGCTCTTTCCCATCAGCATTATATTTTTTTGGGATATTTTTCCAGCTGATCAAGGTCATTTGAAGCTCGTTTTGCTGCCTTCATGGAGTTATTGCCTGGCTGTGGCTGTCCCTGGGATTCAGACAGGAGCTCGTGCCCTTTTCTTGGGAAGCTGCTCACACGGAAACTTCACAACGAAACTCAGGGCAGAAAGAAAAAGGTCCTGGAAGAGCCCTCGTTTTTCCAGGATTGCAGATTCCAAGGAATCTTGATTATAAACAGAATTTGCATCAATCCTAGAAAAAAAAGAAAAACCTGTGATTGAACTCTACCCCTCCGTGGGTGGTGCAGCTGCTGGGTTGTCCCAGGAATGTTTTCCTGGAAGGAAACTCTAAGTTGTTCTAAAGAAGTTGCTTGGAAGGCCTGGATCTGGGAATGCTGCTGAGTCCTCAGCCCTGTCCTGGTGCTTTTGGCCATGTGAGATTCCTTGGAGCCCCCCCAGGGACGCTGAGTCCATCTGGTTTCCACGAGATTTTAATCTGCACCATTTATGGAACCCTGAAAATGTCCTCAGAGAGAGGCAAAGCAAAGCTCAGCTCAGCATTTGGGCCAGGACTGTGTGGGCTGAGCGCGAGCCAGGCTTGGGACAGCGCTGGGACAGCCCTGGGAGCCACAGGGCAGCCAGGCACAGCTCGTGTGCGCAGCGGCCGATTTCAGAAGTCCTAAACTTCTCCATGATGGCACATCCGGCCGGGGGAAAAGCTGGGAAAACCGATCTGAAAGGAAGAGAATGGAGAGGAAAAAGGACAAGGGAACAACAGAGAAAATGTGCCCTTGGGCCCAGGCCCTGGGGAGCGGCAGGAGGAGCTGGGCGGGGGGAGAGCGGGACACTCCCAGGACCCAGTGTCCTCCTGCTCCATCTCCCGGGAATGCTTTATCCTCGGGACGTGTGGTCTCCTTTGGGAATGCCATTCCCAAGAGTGCAAGCAGGAACTGTCCGTGCCTTCAAACAACCCTTCTGCTCGTCTCCAGACTCAAATTCTTCCTCCATGAACTGCAGAGGGCTGGAAGAACTCCTCCTTCGGTTTTCCTCGGTGCGATTTCCAGGGAAGAAAGTGGAGTCGGGAGCTCTGTGCTCTTGGATCTCCTCCACGGCCTCGTGCGCATCGTGGCGCAACTTCCCAGGGCAGGGGTTAACGAGGACAGACTCATCTGCGGAGTCCCAGGAGGGCCATTCCCTGGCTGGGGAGCTGCTGGCACGTCTGTCCATGGATGCATGCTCAGCTTGGGAAAACAAGATGTGCTCTGGCACAGCCTTTGGAGAGGCTTTGGATGGCGGCTCGGGAGCGGGGCTCGGCACGGACTCATTCCCTGTGCTCCTGGAGCAAACTCCTCCGTGGGCCTGCATGGAGCACGGCAAAGCCCTGGGCTCTCACTCAGCACCAAGGGAAGGGACCGGGGTTGCTCCTTGAGACTGGGCCCAACCAGAACCTGGCAGGAGAAGGGTTTTCCTCACCTCAATCCAGAATTTCTGCTGATTTAAAGCAAATTAACTCCAGTGAAAGACTGGAATTTACCCTAAAACAGAGGCTGAAGCAAGGGAAACCACAATTTTTGATATCCCTGGATTTGCACCAATGCTTCACCCAACAGCACGAATGATTCACCCTCTGAAACACAGATTTATGTTATTTTCTGTTTACCTGGTGATGCTCGAGGTCTGTTCCTGCCCTGGACTTGCTGGAAGCTGTTTTGACTGAATTTTTCAAAGCTGCTCAAGGAGCCTTTCATGTCAAATGAACAAATTAAGCAAGTTTTTAACTACTCTGCTGCATCAGCTCTCGTCGTTCTGGGAGAGCCAAAACTTCTCAGCTTGGCCTGGTTGGTGGATTAGAGGATTCCTGCTCATTGATACCTGTTCCGATGAGCTCTGAGGTCTTTTCCAACCCAATTTATTCTGGGATTCCATAAATATTTCACTTTGGGGGCTGAGGGAAGGCCTGGGACCATCTTCAGCCCGCCCCGATGTTTTCAACATACAAATCTCACGTTTCACATCTCCTCATCTTTAAACTGCCTGAAAATATTGGAGTTCTGTCTCCTCAGGAATTCCTCCCTCCATTCACAGCACCCGTGGGCTGGGGAATCTTCGGGAAGGGACATTCTGGCCGTGAGATTGTCCCTCGAGCATCTGTGTGTCTGCAGCTTCTTCCTGGAGGAAAATCAACCCAAATCATCTTTAGAGGGTAACCCAGGGAGCAGCTGTCCGGCTTCTCGTTATCCCGAGAATCAGAACAGCCGAGGTTCGGAACATCCCTGCGCCCTCAGCACCGCCGTGTTAAATTCAGGCATCTTCACTCCTGGGTTAAAAATATCTCTGAGGGAAAACTGCAGAGAGCTGAGTTCTCCGAGAGGTGTTCTCTCCCAGAGCTGACCTGGACACCTCCAGGGATGGGCGCTCCAAACCCCCCTGGGCAGTTCCAAGGCCTGACCGCCCTTTCCATGGGGAAATTCCTGCTGATGTCCACCCTGAACCTCCCCTGGCCCAGCCTGAGGCCGTTCCCTCCTGTCCTGTCAACAACATCACCATTCCCAAGGCTGCCAGAGGGCTCCTGCACCTCAGGCATTCCCATTCCATCCCTTCTCCTCCCTCCCTGATGGATTCGGCTCTCCCGGAGAAGAAAAGCTTTCCATCACATCGAAATGCGGAGCTTCCTCATTAGAATTTAATTAGCAGCGATAGAGAGGAAATTATCCTGTCAGGGCCGAGAAAGGAAACAGACACTGAGGGCAGGAGCCGCTTGATAAATCAGACCAAGGGCTTTCAGAGGCTTCAAAAGAGGATTTGGCTGGTGGAGGTTGGAGCGGGGCTCCCAAATGACCCCCCGTGGAAGGGACAGATGGCCCCGGTGACAGTGGGAGCCTTCCCGGTTTGTTCTGAGTCGCTGGAGCGGTTGCCACGGCAACCCCCATCGCAACGAACCCCAGAAACATCTTTGCAATTAATTCCTGAAAAACCTGCGGAGCGAGACGCGCTCCTCGAGGAGACCGAGGCTCCCGCGTTGGCATTTTCCTGGTGGGCGTCGTTCTCCCGCCAGACGCTCCGCGAGCAGCGGGCGAAGTGAGAGCTGTCCCGAGCTCCCAAACGCCTCGGGAATGGGGAATTTGTCAGCTGGGAATGCTGTGAACCCTTTCCCAGCCCTCCCGGCGGGAGATGCACACCCCCACATTCCACAAACACCTCGGGAGTGGAAAATCTCCATCCCTGCCACCCTCCAAAGGGACAGAGGCAGCACTTCCTCGGCAGCGGTGCCGGGGAGACCAAACACCGAGCCAAAAAGGCCTTTTGGTGCCTCATTCCCACCTGGAAGCTCTGGAATGCCACAATCCCATGTCCCAGAGGTTGAGGGAAGGCACCTGGAGCATGGGCTGGAGCTCTGACTCATTCCAGGCTGTGGGAAACCCTCTCCCCTTGGGATTTTCCACATTTCCCACCTGGATTTCTGCAGTGCCATGCCCAGACCTGGACTTTTTGCTCAGTGCAACTGCATTTTGCATATTCTTTTTTTTTTTAGTCACTTCCTTCTCTTTTTCAAATCCTCCACTGCCTTTGAACCTCTGATTCCTCCTTGGGGATGTTTCACAATTTTTCCACGTCTTCCCAAAGCGTTCCTCCTCTTGCACTGCTCCTGTTGCCTCATCCTTCTGAAGAAGGAATTTTTCTTGCTCTCCCCAAGCCTGAATCCCGGAGCTCCCTCACTTTGATGTCTCTCTGGGCTTTGTTTCCCCACTGGGAAAGGATTACCTTGTCCGAGGTGTGGGGATGTGGAATTTTGGGGAAGGAATTTAGGAGTTTTTGAGGAAAAAAATGCAATTAGTGGTGAGAGAGCTCCCTGGGGCGAACCAGAGCCCTTTGATGTTGTGGCTGTCCACACTGGGCAGCTCCGAGTTCCCAAACCCCGAGTGCAGGTCAGGACCGGACCGAGGCGCGTCCCACTCCACACCCACATCCCCACGGATCACGAGGAGCCGCGGGCAGCCTGGATTATCCAGACCGGGAAAGGGATGGTGCAGGTGGCCTGGGGACACTCTTCAGCCACCAGGAAATGGGATGAGGGCATCGTTCCTGGGATCGAACCCCGGGCCAACCTAAAACGTGGAAGAATTTCAACATTGCTTGTGCTAAACCACCCCAGCACCACCAGGAACCCCCAAAACCCTTCCAGGGGGAGGCTGTGGGTGATTTGTGGGTGATTTGGTGGATCTGGAGCCCAGTCCAAAGGAGAAGTGGATGCTGGAATGCTGATGGAGGCAGGAGAACCTCGTGGAGGGCGAGGCTGGCCCAGTTTCGACCAGGACTTCTTCCAGAGGAGCTCCAGCCTCACCTGCTGCCGCCTCCCAGCCACCATTCCAAAGCCCTTCCCTCTGTTATTCCCTCTCCTTAATAACAATACATTAAAAATATTCCATCCAGGAAAAGCAACCAATTCCTTGCCCTCTTCAGACTTATTCATTCCCAAGGGTTTTGTCCCAGAATGAACATGGCCATGCTTTGGGGCTTGTTGTGGAAGGAGATTAACTCCGAAATCTGCTTCAAAATCTGCTTCCTGCCTTTGAAGGCTGCAGCCCAGCCTGGATTTTATTGGGAATTCTTCCTTAGGCCGAGTGACACACTGGAGGGATCATTGCTCACCTGAAAAATGCTCATTAAGAAGGAAAATATTTGGTTTTCTGAACAAAGTGATCCCGGGGCTGCGGTTGAGCCGGTGTTTGCTCCCATGGGATGGGGCTGAGCTCGCTCTCTGGGATTTGTGAATGTGGGAGCAGCTCCGGTCCCAGCGCTGTGGCCGCATCCCCGGGCTGGGCAGAGTCCCTGGGAGGTGGAGAGATCCCAGGAGGAATTCCATGGGAGCAGGATGGGGTGACCCCAGCAGGAATTCCACGGGAGAGGGGTGGGGTGATCCCAGCAGGAATTCCACGGGAGAGGGGTGGGGTGATCCCAGCAGGAATTCCATGGGAGCAGGATGGGGTGACCCCAGCAGGAATTCCACGGGAGAGGGGTGGGGTGATCCCAGCAGGAATTCCACGGGACCAGGATGGGGGTTGGAATAAGCTGCAGGAAGCAAGATTAGCCTGACTAAAACTCCCAGGAGGAAAAACGTGTGGAAAATGAGGATCTGGAGGAGCGGCCAAGCCTTTCGCTCAACAGAGCTGCATCAAGGAGCCCAGAAAGGAAATAAGGGGGGACAGCCATGTAACTCCCCTGGAAATAAATATTATATTCCTTTACATTTAAAATCATTATTATACGGCCTTTAAATTTAAATAATTAGTGTATTATCTTTTAAATTTAATAGAATTATTATATTGCATTTTAATTTAAAATAATTATTAGATTGCCTTTTAAATTTTATTGTTATATGGCCTTCTACATTTAAAATAATTATTAGGTTGCCTTCAAATTTAAAATAATTTATTATTTATTATTTTAACTTTAATTTATTTATTATTTTAATTTTAATTTATTTATTATTTATTATTTTAATTATTGCCTTCTAAATTTAACCTTTTTGGTCTTCCAATAATTTCCCATTCAAAAAGAAAAGCTTTTCTGATCCATCCTTTTCCGCTTCCCAAGGCCCATGTGCCTCGATTCATCCCAAGCTGTTTCCCCACTTCAAACCATGCCAGTTCCCATTCCCCTTGCAGGCAGTGCCGTTCCCACCTGACGGACAGGAGGCTGGCTTTGAGCTGAGCCCTTTCTGCAAATCCTGAGCACATTTAGTCCTTCCAGCCTCCGAAAAAAAACACTCCCTGGAGGGATTCGCTGCAGCTCCTCAGCATCACGCTGCTGGTGAAGTGCCTATAAACAGATCCACAGCGTTCCCGGCGAGCGGCGGGATCCGGGAACAGCGGGAATGCTGCAGCTCCGAGCTCTGCCCCACGGGCTGGGGTTACCCACGGCCGTTCCCACTGAAGTCCCGACAGAGGTTCCCATATGGAATCTGTACGGACAGGGACGGGACGGAAATCACCCCGTACGTGGCCACCTCTGTTTGGTGGCCTCAGAGGTGAAAATCCACTCCCTGCCACATCCAACAGGGACAACCTTTTCCCTGGATCTGGACCAGGCTCCCACCGGGCTCCTCAGCCCTGTGGGTGACGCTGTGACTCCGGATGGCGACGCTCACCCCGGTGCCGCAGGGACAGTGCCGCCGTTGCCGTGACAGCCGCTCCCCACCCAGGGATGGCTCTTGGAACAGACCCTTGGGTTTCTCCCATGGCAACCACGGGAACAGAGCTCCCCGTGTGATCCCGTCACTGCAGGGCCCCTCCAGAACGGAATCCCAGAATCCCAGACTGGTTTGGGTTGGAAAAGGCCTTAATGCCCATCCAGTTCCCATCCAGCAACACCTCCCCCTGTCCCAGGCTGCTCCCAGCCCCGGCCAGCCTGGCCTTGGGCACTGCCAGGGATCCAGGGGCAGCCACAGCTGCTCTGGGAATTCCATCCCAGCCCCTCTCCACCCTCCCAGGGAACAATTCCTCCCCAATATCCCATCCAGCCCTGCCCTCTGGCAGCTTAAAATGGGAATGGGAACGACTCAACTCCTCTTACACACCTCCCAGGATGAGGAATAAGTTGGTTTGGAAAGGGTCACACCCTGTGGCCGGGCAGGGCAGCGTGGCCGTGCCCCCTGGCAGGGTCCCTGCACGTTTTTAGGATGCCCAGTGCTGCTGCAGGGCAGCAGTGCCAGGCTGGGCTCGTGTCCAGCCCGACCTTGGCCACTTCCAGGGGTGAGGAATCCACATCCTCCCCAGGCACGCCGTGCCAGCGCCTCCCCATCCTTATATTCAGGAAGGACCTTGAAGGCACGAGTGTTGAGGTGATGGGATCTGTGAAAACCCAAACGTTTTCCACTGGAACGCCTCCCCTTTCCCAGCAGAGGTTTATTTTGGACGGCCCCGGCTCTCGGGCTGCTGCATTTCTCGCGCTGCCTGTGCCTGCAGTGATGTAATGCTGGAGCCAGCACACGTTCCCAGACATCTGCAGCCGCAGCTCGGGGACACGTGCGGGGACAGCGGGGGGTGAACGCCTCGCAGAGGGCTCAGCCACCTTCACCTCGCTGTTCCTGCAGCCCCGTCCCCAGGGACTGCAGAACTCAGCCTGTGACGCACGGAAATCAGGAGGGTTCGGAGCCTGGAAACTGCTAAAAATGGGGTTTTTTGCCCGAGCTGGAGCAGGCTCATGGAGGGTGAAGTGGTTCAGCTCTCAGACCACGGTTTGGCTCCGCTCCGCTAAAAACATTCCCTGGTTTGGGCAGATGCTGCTGTGCTTGTGCCCCTCCCTCCTCGGGCTCAGTGGGGTCTGCAGGAGGGGCTGCAGCTTCTCCCCGGCCCCCTCATCTCCTGGCCCACCCCACTGAAGGCCTGGGGGAGTTCTGTCCCCCCTTCCCCGTTGCCTTGGTGTCCCTTCCCTGCCCTTCATCAGGCCCCCACCACTCCTTCCCCCTCCTCTGCCTTCATCTTCCTCAGAGGTTTGGGGTCTCTCCCTGTCCCAGACCCTCTCCACCCCATCCAGACACCACCTGACACCTTCCCTCTTCCCTTCCACCCCTGCAGGGCTGCTCCTCTGGGATGGATTCCATCCCTTCCCTGCATCCTGCCTCTGCCAGCGCAGGGCTGGGAGGGAAGGGTGCAGGGAAGGATGAAAGGATGGAGGGAAGGATGAAAGGATGTAGGGAAGGATGAAAGGATGGAGGGAAGGATGCAGGGATGGAGAGAAGGATGCAGGGATGGAGGGAAGGATGCAGGAATGGAGAGAAGGATGCAGGGATGGAGGGAAGGATGGAGGGAAGGATGAAAGGATGGAGGGAAGGATGGAGGGAAGGATGCAGGGATGGAGAGAAGGATGCAGGGATGGAGGGAAGGATGCAGGGATGGAGAGAAGGATGCAGGGATGGAGGGAAGGATGGAGGGAAGGATGCAAGGGTGGGAGAGAAGGATGCAGGAATGGCTCAACTTCAGGGGAATAAACTTCAGGCTGGGCAGGAACTCCTGCAGCAGCCTTCAGACAGGTTTATGTCAGGAAAGACAGAGGCTGGCAGCGCCTGATCCACAAGGACCCAGCCTGGGAGAGGGATGCAGCCCTGTTGCCACCCCAGGAAATAAAAAGCAGCTCCTTTTATCATTTGAAGTGGCTCGTTTTTCATCTGGAGGGACGTGGGATTCCAGCAGGGCCATAAACTCCAGTGCCCTCTAAAATGCTTTTTTAGGCTGCTTAAAGAAACCAGGTCCAGACCCAGCTTGTTCTGAGAGGGGCAAGGCACAAATCAGGGAGAGAATCCACTCGGAATCCAAGCGGCACAGCAGGATTCCATGGATTCAGCACAGATTTCACCCTGCCCCATCCCTTCCCTGCAGGATTTATTCCCCACGAAGCTTTGAAGCAGAAATCTGCTGAGATTTCCAGCAAAGAACCCATGAAAATAATTTAAAGCCGGAGGAGGGCACTGTTAATTTGGGGGAGAAGGGGGATTATTTATGGGGGATTATTTACGGTTTGGGATCAACAGTTACAAAAACCATGGAGGGTCAGGGAACAGGGAATGGGTTTGTGAGGGGTGGAAGTGACATCCAGCACTGGGATTGCTCCTCCTTTTTCAGGCTGGGTGGGGTTGCAGATCCTCTGGGAATCAGTGCAGGGTGGGAGATCCAGATCTCAGCTCCAAATGGAAGCGTGTCCATGCTCATGGAGCCAAGTTTTCCTGCAGAAAACATAGGGATGATGAATTCCCTGTAACCCTTCAGTGCTATCTCTCCCACTGCTCTCCCTGCCCTCATCCCACTGCTTTCCCTGCCCTCATCCCTCTGCTTTCCCTGCCCTCATCCCTCTGCTCTTCCTCCCCTCATCCCACTGCTCTCCCTGCCCTCATCCCACTGCTTTCCCTGCCCTCATCCCTCTGCTCTTCCTCCCCTCATCCCTCTGCTCTCCCTGCCCTCATCCCACTGCTCTCCCTGCCCTCATCCCACTGCTTTCCCTGCCCCCATCCCTTGCTTTTCCTCCTCAGGACACTCTGCTCCAAAGCCAGGTCGCTGCTTTAGCCCGCTGTAATTAACCAGCAGGACTTTTAAATCCATTAATTCACAATTGCCAACCAATAACAGCGAGTGCTGGGCTTTGGCTGCCAGTTCAGACCAGGCTGACACAGGGACCAGGTGGGAAATAGGATCTCCTCCAAGTCCCAGGCAGTTCACTGCCATCCCAGGCACCCAGGCAGGGCTGGAAAATCACCTTGGAGTTCCAGAAGTGATCCCCCAAAATCCCTCCCACCACGGCGAAGGGCAGCTGGGAGCGCCAGGCTCTGGGACCCTTAATTAGGAAACTTTATTTGCACGACTTCAATCAGTTTACAAAGCTTTTTTCCTTTAGTTCCTGATATGAGAGGGCAATTCCATGGTGGCTGGGAGGGGAGGGAGAGGGGCTTGGCAGGGGGAGCAGGCAATGAGGGTGCTGGAGAAGCCCCTGGAGAAAGCAAAACCACATCGAGGCTGTCTGAGCTGCCTTCCCCATCCTGAATCACAGCACCCCGAGAGGGATGGAGCTGCCAGGGGCTGGGTGAGAGCAATTCCAGCTCGGCTTGGAAGGTTTTTCTTTGCCTTGGGTGAGTCAACAATAACCTGGCTTGGAAAATGTGTTCAGAGCTGAGTGAGGAAAGCTGAGCGTGTTTGTCAGGGTAGCGGCACAGACATGGTCACGGAATCATGGGATCAGGGAATGGTTTGGGTTGGAATGGACATTAAAGGTCATCCCATGGCACCCCTGCCCTGGCAGGGACACATCCCCCTGTCCCAGGCTGCTCCCAGCCCCGGCCAGCCTGGCCTTGGGCACTGCCAGGGATCCAGGGGCAGCCACAGCTGCTCTGGGAATTCCATCCCAGCCCCTCCCCACCCTCCCAGGGAACAATTCCTCCCCAATATCCCATCCAGCCCTGCCCTCTGGCACTGGGAAGCCATTCCCTGGCTCCTGTCCCTCAGCCCTTGTCCCCAGTCCCTCTCCATATTTCCAGCAGGCTCCCTTCAGGTTTTGAGCTCAGCTTCCAGAAGGGCTGAGGGATGGAGAGCTGGAGGGGCCGGAGCTGGGCCAGGGCACGCTCAGGCTGGAGCTCAGGGAAAGGTTCTTCCCCCAGAGGGTGCTGGGCACTGCCCAGGCTCCCCAGGGAATGGGCACGGCCCCGAGGCTGCCAGAGCTCCAGGGGCGTTTGGGCAGCGCTGCCAGGGATGCCCAGGGTGGGGTTGTTGGGGTGTCTGGGCAGGGCCGGGGGCTGGGCTGGGTGATCCCTGTGGGTCCCTTCAGCTCAGGATAATCTGTGATTCTACGAAGCACCTGAATGGATGTTGCATTCCTGCTTTTCCCCTCACAGCAGGATGGTTTTCCAGCCAAAATCCAGCTGCCGCTGGAACGTGGATGAGCTGAGAACACCCCAGAGTTGGGACAGGCTGAGAACACGCCCAGATGGGCGGAGAACACCCCAAAATCTGGATGAGATGAGAACACCTGGAGTCTGAGCACGTGTCCAGGGGCTCCCTGGACTTCAAAGGCCGGAGGCCCAGGCCACCCTCCCTCCCTCCCTGCGGCCAAACCAAGCTCTCCAGCAGCTGTGGAGCTCAGAGGCCGAGCCAGAACCGCTGCCAGCCCCTGACAGGAGGTGATCTATGAGCAGTTCTGTGCTGGATGGCTCATGGCAGAGAGAATCCAGCTGAAGGCAAGAAGGGAAACATCGGGAAAAGCAGGGAGCCCTGCAGGAGGCAGCTCTGGGAGGAATGCTGCCTTGTGAGCGAACCTCACCGCCGCAGAAACAACCATCAATCCAGCCCCACTTCATCCAGAGGACGGAGCAGGGCCCACCCGGCCTGGCCAAGGCAGAGCTCAGGGTTTCACCACAAGAAAAGCCTCCTGCAGGTTCGTTAGTGAGGCCCGTGAGACCAGCACAAGGGCTGGGTGGGCCTTTTCCTGCTGGGATGTGCTTGGGAAGTGGGGCAGGAGGAGGTCCTGGGTGGGACTGGGGGGGTGTTTCCACCTGGGCTTGTCCCTACTCCTGTCCCACTCACCTTTCCCGAAGCTCCTCAGAGGAGTGTAAGGCTGAGACCCCCCAGTTCCACGTTCACCCCTCATGACAAGGACACGGAGGGGCTGGAGCGCATCCAGGGCAGGGAACGGGGCTGGAGAATCCTGAGGGAGCTGGGAAAGGGGCTCAGCCTGGAGCAAAGGAGGCTCAGGGGGGCCCTTGTGGCTCTGCACAACTCCCTGACAGGAGGGGGCAGCCGGGGGGGGTCGGGCTCTGCTCGCAGGGAACAGGGACAGGAGGAGAGGGAACGGCCTCAGGCTGGGCCAGGGGGAGGTTTAGGGACGCCTTTGGGACACTGTGGGCTCGGTTTGGGTCACAGATTCATTTTCCTGTTCAAAAAAGGACGATTTTTGGCCAAAAATGGCATCTCTGGGGGTCGGACCCTCCCTGATGGAACAGCAAGGTCGGGTGAATGTGGAGGAGCAGTGACCTGGAGGATGGGTCTGGCTGGAGGATGGAGAGGGAGGTCCAGAAGGATGCAGGAGACACTGCTGAGAATTTCTGGAATTAAAAAAAAAAAAACAAC
>VXBT01008854.1:40021-53876 GCA_013400235.1 Oriolus oriolus
AAGGGGAAATTCCCCCCCCCCCCCCCCCCCCCCCGTTGTTTTTCAGCCCATAATTCTTAGAATTTTGATTTTTCTGTGGGAAAAAATACTGAATTTCTCCCGATCCTTGCCCAGGGAACAGGGATTATAATTTTCCTGCCTGTCTCGGCCATCCCAGCATTTGCAATCTCTCAGCACTCCCTGCTGGGGGAGGCCCGGGGCTCCCACCCTTGCCAGGGAACACCGCACCGGCCAAACCCAGCGGCTCCTGGGGCTCCAGAACCCGGGAGAAAACCCCCAAAACTCCGTGTCCCGTTGGATTTGGGGAGCCCGGCTCGTGCGGCAGAGCCGTAACCGGGTGATGGGGGCAGCTGCCGAGCAGGGCTTGGCTTCCTCCCCGCTCCCCCCTGGGAGCCGCAAATCCCAAATGCCAGAGCATCCCTCGGCTCCGCATCCCGGCCTCGGGGCAGAGCGGGATCAGCCAGGCCGGGAGCGCTCAGAGCTCCCAAAAACGCGGCCCGGGTTTGTTTAGTCCGGGAGGGGCGGAGAGGAGACGCGGTCACAGCTCTGAGCTGTGCGGGAGAGGAGGCGCCGCGGGGAGGGAGCCGGGGCCTTCTGCGCCTCGTGGATAGGGTGATTTAGGGTCATCCACGGTGGTTTCGGGTAATTTAGGAAGAAAACCCCGATGGGAGAGCCGGGAAGTCCCAGCTTTGCCGGGGGAGGGTGGTTGGGTTCTTATCGGAGGTTAAGGGGTCTGCCCAGGGTGGTGCCCACGAAGATGAGGGCAGGGGATGGCTGATGCCACCTCCTGGGGCGTCCCCAGCCCAGAAATCCTTGAGCCCACAGCTCCTCCTCAGAAATTTTGGGGGGTGAACCCCACCAGTGATGCCCACGAATTCCAGGACACGGATCCCTGGGCTCCACAGAGTGCTGGGGACAGAGAGGAGCAGCAGGGACAGGCCCTGGGGAGCCCCATCCTGTGTCCTGGTGGGGGAAAGGAAGCAGGAGGTGCAGAGGTCACCATGTCCCAGCGTCCCAGCAGGCACAGCTACCTGTGCAGCAAGAAAACCCCTCAAAAAACACTCAGGAAAGGGAAAATCCCGGCATTTCTAATTCCTGCTGTGTCCCTCTCGCTCCCAGCCACGCAGGGCACCCCTTGGGGGTCTGCACTTCCTGCTGGAGAAAGGATCAGGATGTGGAAGCAGCACAGAAAATCCATGTTTGGAGGCTGCGTGGGTTTGATGTGGAAGTGCTTTGGGAGGGAAAGGTCCTTAAAATCAGGGGAGAATGAGGGATAACACATCCAGTAAAAACTGGAGGAATTATTGCTCATTTGGGGACATGGGCAGGACACGGTGGCACTGCCTGTCACAGCCACCCAGGGGTCTGTGGCACTGGTGACAAAGTGTCACCAGCAGCTCCATTTCAGAGCCGTGAGGGCTGGATGTGGAAGCGCTTTGGGAATGAAACTTGAGCTGGGTGGGCCTTAAAATCAGGGGAAAATGAGGGATAAAACATCCAATAAAAACTGGAGTAATTATTGCTCATTTAGGGACACGGGCAGGACACGGTGACACCGCCTGTCACAGCCACCCAGGGGTCTGGGACTGATGCCTGAAGGCCAGCCTGGAAACAGAGACTAGAGAGGAGTAAGGGAATAAAGGTGGGTATTTATTGGAAAGGCCTTCAGAGGCACACCCTGGGCAGGCCAAAGGCTGCACCCGAGATGGACCCCGAGTCACGAGTTCTTCACACTGTTACAGGTTTGGTCCATTTGCAGATCAGCATAAATTGGCCAATTAAACTTCAGCTAATGATGGAACTGCCCCTCAGCTCGCCCCCCTGCTCAAGGTGCTGGGTTACACATTTTGGGCCTGGGACGGGCTGGGTGTCCTTGCAGAGCAGGCCTGGAGAGGCTTTGTTATGTCTGTGTGAGCATGAGAGAGCAGCAGCTGACAGGCTGCGAGGCAGCTCAGAGTCACACACTGGGAATGCACGATTTGAAAAATATCAGAGTTAAAACCTAAGGCATCAGGACACTGGTGACAGAGTGTCACCAGCAGCTCCATTTCGGAGCTCTGATCCCAGCTGGATCCCACCTTCCTGGGACAGCAAACTGGGCACTGCTCCTTCCCCAAGCTGCTGTCCCCCACCTCAGGCAGGGGTTCTGAGCGTGTTCCCGCAGCCCTGCCATTCCCAAATCCCGGCTGGGAGCACCAACATCCATCTGCAGCCAGCACTGGCGGCCCAGGATGTCACCAGGAGGGAGCTGGCTGCCCTCCCAGCCCCGGGCACACCGGGAGCAAACAGTTGCTCCGGCTCTGAGCGGGGCTGCACAAACCATCAGGCACCTCGTTAATCTCGTGGTTAATTCTCTGCAGGAGGCCGCCTGGAACGAGGAATAAATTCTGGTTTAATTACAGGGGGAATAACGAGAGTGGCCTTTCCAGCTCCTTTTCGTGCCTTGCTGGTGGCAGCCTGTCGTCAACGTTGTTGCCCCTTGGTGTTTTTCCCTGTTTTTTTGAGCCAGGGAGCACAGACCAGCACTGATCCTGGTGCCAGTGCCTCCCAAATCCTGGAGAAACCCAGGAAAAAACTCCTGGGCACCAGCTCAGCCTCCTCCTCCAGCTCCTCACCACCACCAGGCCCCCCTGAGGCTGTAAATGCTCCAAACCCCATCTCTGCCCTCTCCTCCCTCGCGGGGAGCTGGGAATGGCTCAAGGAGCTCGGGCTGGAGCGACTCCCAGCTCTCTGACTGGGACTCACTGGGACTCGCTTGGGGCCAAATTCCGCTCCTGTGTGTCCCAAATGCTCCCTCTGCCCACGCTGCCAAACCCTCCCTGCTCCTGCACCCCCAAAAGCTCAATTCCAGGGGGAAACCCCAAAAAGCTGCCGGTTTTCCTGAGCGTGACCCCCGCTTGCGCTCCCTTTTTGCCACACGTGTGCGCCTGGGCGTGCAGGATGAGCCGCTGGGTTCTGAAATGATTTCTGGGCAAGCCAAGCAGAGGAATCTCCCCCCGCTGTGCCTGATTTCACAGCACCCCTGCTGCTCCCAGCACCGGGAGATGGAAGCAGAAAACCCCGGCCTTGGGGACGAACAGCACCCAGAATTCCAGGAGGAGAATTTACCACTGGGTTTTCCCCCTCTCCATGTGGTTCCGGGCACACACGGTGCTCCCAAACCCCTTTTGCTCCTCAAACATCACCGGGAACAAGGCACAGCGGTGAAATCCCTGGAGATTTTTCCCCCTCCTGCAGCACACGGGAGACGCGCAGGCCGGAGGTGGAACACCAGGCACAGGTTTTGGCAGGGAAAAGCAAAACAGTTTTATTTTTGCAGGGATTTTTTCCCACTTCTCTGCATCCACCACGTTAATTACGAGGCTCTGCGGCCGCTGCGAGTCTCGGCAGAGCGGAGAAAGCGTCTCGCACACGTCTGGAGAGGGGGAGCTCGGAGTTCTCCTCCGCTGTGTGTCCACAGACACCTCATTTCGGAGCTCCACGGGGCTCTCTGGCCACGCTGGGCCTTGGGCCGCTGCCTCCTTGCCTCATCCCGGGGCAGCAGGTGACGATGACGCACTGATCCCGAGCTCCAGTGGAAAAGGCGATTATTTGTTTTGGAGCAAACACGGAAAACTTGAGCTGTGCAGCCTCAAAGCCCGGCGGGCAAACACCGGGAGAGCAGCAACCAGAGCGGCGGTTTGGGGCTTGTTTGTGCCAGGTTTTCTTGCACAATCGCTGTTTTCTCCCCGATCGGGCTTGCAGGATGCGGGTGCTGCCGCTGGACGCTTCCAAACTTCTCGAGGAGCCGGGACTTGGCTGGGGCTCGCCCCCGGAGCAAACCCTGTCACCTCATCAGCTATTTTTAACAGCAGCCGAGATCTCGGCTTTTGAGTTGGCTTTACTTATCTCAGGAGGAGGTGTGGGGGGGTGTCGCTCATTACTTCTGAACTTTTGGCTTTAAAATCGGGTTTTTTGCTTCTCTCTCCCCTCACGAAGGCAAGGGGAGGATAATTTTCCTACCTCCTCTCCCGGTGTGAGTTTACTGCAGGGTTCAGTGCTTTGCACAGGGCTTTAGGAAGTCAGCGAGAGAGCGGAGGGTTGGATTTCGGGGGAGCGCTGAGTGCTGGGGTGGGAAGGAGGGGGTAGCACTGGGTTTGGGGTGGTCACCGTGCCATGGACACCAGCCCAGCCTGGCACTGCCCATGCTGAACACGTGCAGCAGCCCTGCCCAGCCACGGGAGGTGGCCTTGGTGATCTGAGGTGTCCTGGAGCCAGCAGGGACATCCCTGTCCTGGGGGGCACAGGAACAGCCAGGCCAGGCCAGGCCAGGCAGGGATCGTCCCGCTCTGCTCGGCTCTGAGGTGGCCTCACCTCGAGTGCTGGGGGCACTTTTGGGTGCCTCAGTATGAAACGGAGCCATTAGAGAGTGTCCAGAGGGCGGGGAAGGGTCTGGAGGAGCAGCTGAGGGCTCTTGGGGTGTCCAGCTGGAGCAGAGAGAGGCAGCTCCGATCCCGGCTCCCTGGACCAGGGACAGCACCCAGGGAACGGCCGGAGCTGGGCCAGGGCAGGCTCAGGCTGGAGCTCAGGGAAAGGTTCTTCCCCCAGAGGGTGCTGGGCACTGCCCAGGCTCCCCAGGGAATGGGCACGGCCCCGAGGCTGCCAGAGCTCCAGGGGCGTTTGGGCAGCGCTGCCAGGGATGCCCAGGGTGGGGTTGTTGGGGTGTCTGGGCAGGGCCTGGGGCTGGGCTGGGTGATCCCTGTGGGTCCCTTCAGCTCAGGATATTCTGTGGCTCTGTGACCTTGCCAATCTCAATCACACAATCCTGGAATGGTTTGGGTTGGGAGGGACCTTAAATCCCACCCAGTGCCACCCCTGCCATGGGTAGGGACACCTCCCACTGTCCCAGGCTGCTCCCAGCCCTGTCCAGCCTTGGGGAACGTTCCCAGGGATGCCCAGGGTGGGGTTGTTGGGGTGCCTGGGCAGGGCCAGGGGCTGGGCTGGGTGATCCCAGTGGGTCCCTCCCAGCTCAGGACATTCTGTGACTCCGAGTGGCTCTGCGGGGTGGCAGCAGCACTGTCCCTGCATGAGTCAGGGGTAACAAAGCCGGGATTTGAGGATGTTCTCAAGGATTTCTTTCCTCCTCTGTGGATTTCTCGAGATGTTTTCAGGAACCCCTGGGGCTCCGTGGTGCTCCAGGCTGCGGAGGGGAGAGCAGAAAGCAGCTCCAGCTGGGTGCAAACCCCTCAGCATCACTTCCATCCCCTCTGCCCAATCCCTGGGCTCTGAGATGATCCCTGGCAGTGCCCAAGGCCAGGCTGGCTGGGGCTGGGAGCAGCCTGGGACAGGGGGAGGTGTCCCTGCCATGGCAGGGGTGGCACTGGATGGGATTTAAGGTCCTTTCCCACTGAAACCACTCTGGAATTCCACGAAGCAACAGCAATTCCTGGCCCGGGTCTTCCCATGTTGGTCCAGCTGTGCCTTTCCTTGGATATCTGCAGCTGAATGGATCCAGGCACCTCCAAACCCAGCTGCTGACTGCCAGCTCTGCCTTTCAAACCCTCCTCCCCTCATTTCCCCAGGGCTGCTTCGTCACCTTCTTCAGAAAATGGAATTAAAAGGCTGATTTTTTTCCATGGAACCCAATTTTGATGGAAAAACGTGAATTTCCTGAGGCACTTTGGGGGTTCTGGAGCTGCCCCATCGCCAAGGCTGCCCCACAAATCTGCTGCTGCCCTGAGGCTGTCACCCAGCACCCACTGAGAGCATCACCCAAGGAGAGAAACACCTTCAGAGGAAATTCCCAAATTGTTTGTCGGCGGGTCCTGGATTAAACACAGACGGGGATTTTGGATCTGAGAGGGAAAGCAGCCGTTTCCTCTCCAAAATCAGCCATTCCTGATTTTTGCCCCCCGGTTTTTCCTGCTCCTCCGAGCTCAGGGAAGGGTTTACAGACAGTGAAAAATCCACTTTTTGATGGGACACTTCTCCTCTGTCCTATTCCCACCTCCCAGCACAGGAGGACAGCAAAGTCCTTTGCTTCCCGGAGCTAAAAGAATTCCAATCACAATTTCTTCACAAAAAATATCATTTTTAGCTGCCTAATAATAATTTCTTTTACTTCCTCAAAGGATGCAAGTGGAAGAAAAGGCCCTGGAGGATGCTCAGAACCGGAACTCCTAAAATGATTTTTTAAAATATAAAATATATCATTAAAAAAACCCAAAACTTTTCCAAAATGGAAGAAATCCACAATTATACCAGATTTTTCATGTTTTCTTTTGTATGAGGGTTAAACCAGTGGTGTTTTAGCTCTTCACAATGGAAAAAAAAAGAGATAAATGCCAGAGGAAGGTGGCTGGAAATCAGGAATTCCTCGGAGCAGCCCTGAGCAGGTGGAATTCTGCTCAACTCTGTTGGTTTCTGTGCAGCAGAACCTTTTTCCTTCACAAAAATATCATTTTTAAACTGCCTAATAATAATTTCTTTTGCTTCCTCAAAGGATGCAAGTGGAAGAAAAGGCCCTGGAGGATGTTCAGAACAGGAACTCTTAAAATCATTTGAAAAAAATATAAAATATATCATTAAAAAAACATCTTTCCAAGATGGAAGAAATCAGCAATTATCCCAAGCCTCCCTGATTTCCTGATTTTCCATTTTTTCTTTTGTCTTTAGGCTTAAACCAGTGGTGTTTTAGCTCTTCCCAAGGGAAAAAAAGAGATAAATGCCAGAGGAAGGTGGCTGGAAATCAGGGATTCCTCGGAGCAGCCCTGAGCGGGTGGAATTCTGCTCAGCTCCGTCGGTTTCTGTGCTGCTCCAATTAGTGCTGGCTGAGGATCCTTCCCTGAGTTTCTCCCCTCTCTGGTTTTTTCTTTAATTGCTGTTTCTGGCTATAATTGTGCAGAGAGGCCCATTAATATTCCCAGTAAATCAGGGATTCACTGGAGCAGCTGGAGAGTCCTGGCCTATTAAGGAGCCCTGGAACTCCCCTTGGAAGGCTCTGCTCGGAGTTATAATTTTAATTTCCATCGTTTATGCTGAGATTTTCTCTGATGGAGCACCCACCTCGGGCTGGTTTCATTTTTTAAGGGGTGAGGGAGGGAGGAAATTCAGCCAGAACAATTCAGCAGTTCCGAAGAACAAAGTTAGAAGGAAAAAATTCCCGTGTTTTCCCCAGCCTGGTAATTCCGGCCAAGTTTTGTTCCAAAATTTGTGACCTCCCCGTGCCTCGCATGGGGCCTGTGGGGGGATTTTATTCCCGTTAGAGGGGTCCAGATCCTACAGCTCCAACGGCAGAGCCGTGGCTTCCCCCTGTCCTGAAGGATTTGTCACTTTGGGGTCTTGAAAGGGAAAATTTTGGAGTGAAATCCACTGGGAACAAGGGGCAGGGTGGAGCTTGGGAAGTGGGAACAGAGTTATGGGAATATCCACAGGGGTTTGGGACTGGGAAGAGCAGGGGATGGACATGGAGCTGGTGGGGTGGGACATGGCAAGGGGACAGAGTTAAGGGAATATCCACAGGGATTTGGGATTTGGGAAGAGCAGGAGATGGATGTGGAGCTGGTGGGGTGGGACATGGAAAGGGGACAGAGTTAAGGGAATATCCACAGGGATTTGGGATTTGGGAAGAGCAGGGGATGGATGTGGAGCTGGTGGGGTGGGAATGGAAAAGGAACAGAGTTAAGGGAATATCCACAGGGATTTGGGATTTGGGAAGAGCAGGAGATGGATGTGGAGCTGGTGGGGTGGGACATGGAAAGGGGACAGAGTTAAGGGAATATCCACAGGGATTTGGGATTGGGAAGAGCAGGGGATGGATGTGGAGCTGGTGGGGTGGAAGATGTGACTCCAGCCAGGATGAGCTGCACAAAGGGATGGGAAGGGAAAAACTCCTGGAATGGGAGCCGGGGCACAGGGAGGGAGCATCCAGGGGAAGAGAAGGGAGTGAACAGTGGCAGGGATTCTGGGATGCTCCAGCATGGAGGGGAGAGGGCAGGGAAGAGGCTGCAGCCTCACGGGATCATTGAGTGGGAAACTGGGTGGGATTCCCCATCAGGAACCAAGCCAGGAGAGGTCCAAGCCCTGCTCCTTCCCCTCTTTTTAGGACAATTTTCCCTCTTTTTAGGACCATTTTCCCTCTTTTTGGGACAGCTGGATGCCACTTCCATGACTCTGTGCTGTTCTCTGCATTTTATTTTGTTATCAGTCAATAAATCCCCTTTGTTCACAGTTGGGGCTTGTAAGGGAAAAACTCTTCAGAGTCATAAAAATAACAATGGGGGGGAAAATATCATAAAATATGAAGCAATATTTGAGAATTCCACGCTCAGATATTCACGTTTTCCACCAACAAATCTCCTCGGAGAAGATTTTTTTTCCAAGAGATGTTGCAATCCGTATTTTTGGCATTCGCAAGAAGTGTTCCAGGAACAAAGTCCTGGTGAGCTCCAGCCGGTTTTATCCTCAGATTATAAATGGGAAACTGAGGCCCGGGGATGGGGAGTTTCCCATGGTCCACAAGCCCAGAATTCCCACTGTTATCCCAGTAAAACCAGTTTAAACGGAATAAAACCCCAGCAGAGGCGAGCGCTGCCTTTCATCCCACATCAGATGCTAAATGTCCTCTTTCAAACCCGTTCCTTCCCAAACCCATTCCCTGCTCTTATTTCGCGTGGGGAGAAATGGGAATTCTCACGGATCGTGGAGGAAATTGCTTTCCCTTTCGTTAGGAATAATTAGGAATGCGATTTATGCCCCCTTCGTTAATTACGAGTGCAGGAGGGTCCGTTTGCCTTGTTAAATATTTATTGTTCCGACCTAGGTAGGAAGGAGCAAAGGCCTGGAAGTGCAGCCTTGGAAATCCATCCCTGTTTTCCCGAGTAATAATTTCATCTCGGATCACCTTTCCCACTCAACCTGCAGCCCAAATCCGCCGGGATTTCATAAACTTTTACTGCTACTGGCTTTGGGGCCGCAAAAACCTGGAATTTCAGCCTCTTGGCTAGGAGATCAAGAGTGAAACTGAAGTGGGGAAGATCCCGGTGCGAGGCTGGGATTAATTTTGTGGGGTTGTCCGTAAATCAAGGACGGTTTAATGTCCATCCTGCTCGCTCCCGTCTGGAGTTTCTGGTGGAGCCGTCCAGAATTTGAGTCATGTGTGAAATATTTCTGTCCATCTGCTCCAACTGCAGAACAGCTCTTCCAAGAGCTGCTTTTGTCCATAATAAATCTCCAAGGAACACCCGGCAGATGTGGATGTGGGTGCTCCACGTCCTGCGTTGTTCACCCAGGACCTCGACTCTGAGGAAGATTCCCAGAATTCTTGGATTGCTTCAGCTTGAAGTGACTGAGAAAACATCTTGGGCTGTCTGACCCGCCGGGTCGTGAAAATAAATATTTGGAGGGAAGGAATTTCTGTGGAACGTCTCCAGAATCGGAGGGCTCGGGTGCTGCTCTGGCTCACGAGGTGGCAGGTCCCTGGCGCGTCCGTGGCAGGGGTGGGGACCTGGGGACACCACCACCGGTGGCTTTGTTAGCAATTGCTGTTCCTCAAGAGGAGCTCCAGGGCAGAGAGATTGGGATCATCCCAAGGAGGTTGTCAGGAGTGAGGAGAAGGAGGGAATTTTATGGACAAAGCACCGATTGCCGCTGCAGGAGCTCGCAGCGATGCGACCCCACAGAATCAACATTCCTGTGGGGTTGGGATGGGTTTGGAGCCAGGTCCTGCCGGCAGGGCCTGGAGAGCTCTGCAAGGCCACCCCGAGGGCGTCCTGCTGCCCATCCCAGCGCTCTCAGCCTGTGCAAAGGGACCTTTCCCAAGATCATTTCTGAATTCCGCCTCTCCTCATCTCTGGCAGTTGATTGTCAGTGAAATTAAAGTCCCGGCGTTCTGCCCACGGCTGGCTCCCCAGCCAGCCCCGAGAAACCACGAGGGGGATTTTTTTGGCCTCCGTTTGTTTGTGGGTAGTTTCTCCCTGTACCCACCTGGTTTGGGGATGGGGGACCCAGCATCGAGGCCCCCTCCACCCCTGTCCGCTCCTGCTGACCTGAGGGCTGCGATCCAAACAAATCATGGGCAGGAAAGCTTTTTTTGGGAGCGCAGCTGTTGGCACCTGCCCTGCAAACGCACATCAAAGGCCTGGCGAGGCCTCTGTGCCTCTTGAAACCTGCCCCTGCTTTCTCCTGGCTCCGAGGGCCGCTTCCTCCTCCCTGGCCAGGTGACAATTTCCCTCCAGGACCTGTTTTTGGGTGAAACAGCAAGATTTTATCAGCTCCCCCCGCGCTTCCCAGGTGTGGCAGGCCCAGCTGGCGCGGCTCTGCAGCTCCCCAGAACACTTTCTAAGCACTCCTAATTTAATTTCCCGACAGTTGCTATCTCTCATCTGCAAACACCTCCAGTCTGACACTTCGTATCCTGCGGCTGAGGGGAGCAGCCCTGAAATCAGCGGGGCTGAAGTGGAAGTTTCCTGCCAGAGCTGCAAATAAAGCCGCGCCCGCAGCCAGGGCTGCTGTCCTGATGTGACTCCAGATACCGGCTCCTTCTGGCAGCTCGGGACGCTGTTCAGAGCCCAACGGGAGAGATTCCTCCTCCAGGTGACGCTTTCCAGCTGTGCTATCCCAGTCCTCGCCGCCTCCAGGTTTTGCTGCTTTTCCCTGTGGTTGGCAGCAGCTCATGGAGTTCTTTCACATCTTCAACATCCCTGGCAGTGCCCAAGGC
Organism: Oriolus oriolus; assembly: GCA_013400235.1. Classification (NCBI taxonomy): domain Eukaryota; kingdom Metazoa; phylum Chordata; class Aves; order Passeriformes; family Corvidae; genus Oriolus; species Oriolus oriolus. Next base: position 50,718 of record VXBT01008854.1, read on the forward strand.
CAGGCTGGCCGGGGCTGGGAGCAGCCTGGGACAGGGGGAGGTGTCCCTGCCATAGCAGGGGTGGGATGGGATTTAAGGTTGCTCCCAACGCAAACCAGTCTGGAATTCTGGGAGTCACCGGGGCTGTTTTCAGCTCACGCTGCTGGAATGTGCTGCAGTGCTGTGAGGAGTGGCGGAGGGAGCTGGGAAAGGGGCTCAGCCTGGAGAAAAGGAGGATCCAGAAGGGAAAAGCTCTGCAGCAGAGCCCTCCCCAAACTTCCCTCACTTTCTTTTTCCCTCACGTTTTCTCCCACTTTTTTATTTTCCCCTCACAGCAGGGGAGACCCTGAGGGGCTGGAGCGAGTCCAGGGAAGGGAACGGAGCGGGGAAGGGGCTGGAGAATTCCTGAGGGAGCTGGGAAAGGGGCTCAGCCTGGAGCAAAGGAGGCTCAGGGGGGCCCTTGTGGCTCTGCACAACTCCCTGACAGGAGGGGGCAGCCGGGGGGGGTCGGGCTCTGCTCGCAGGGAACAGGGACAGGAGGAGAGGGAACGGCCTCAGGCTGGGCCAGGGGAGGGGCAGGGTGGACATCAGCAGGAATTTCCCCATGGAAAGGGCGGTCAGGGATTGGAACTGCCCAGGGAGGTTTGGAGTGCCCATCCCTGGAGGTGCCCAAGGAATTCCTGGAGGTGGCACCCAGAGCTCTGGGCTGGGGACAAGGTGGGCATCGGGCACAGGGTGGATTTGATGATCCCAAAGGTCTTTTCCAGCCCAGCTGATTCAGGGATTCTGTGATTCTGTGAGGTCCCCGCTGGCAGCAGCTGCCTGAGGCAAAGCTGAGAGACAGCCTGGGCTTTGCTTCCCGACATGGAACACGCTGTGCGAGACAGATCCTGGCGGGACTGAGGTTCACACATTCCCAGAGAAGTTTGGATGGAAGATCCAAGTGAGATGACACTTTAACTGGAAATAACAGCAGCAGAGAAATCAACAAACTCCAGGCCTTGGAGCCTGTTCCTTCATTTCTATCAAATCCAGCATATTCCTCTCAAACTGTCTGGAGCAGAGCATTGTTTTGGGTTTTTTTTTTATCCCAGAAGACACCACCAGCAGTTTCTGGTTCGAATTATGAGGTGATAAAACAAACCCCACCACGCTGCTGTTTGTTACTAATTACGGGACTTGGGTTTCGGTGTCAGCAGCTCCCAGCTTCAATCCACTGGCAATAATAAGAACCCAAAAGCAATTCAGGTCGGATTTTACAAGCCTTTAAACACATTATCTCTGATTCCAGTCAAATCATCGCTCCTGGGTGATATTCCTATAGGACACAGTCAGCAGATGTTCCTGAGTGTGAATCCAGCTGTTTTCTCTGCTGATGTATGGACAGCTGTGACTTTAGTATAATCCCATGCCCAGGGTTGGAATTCCAGTTCTGGGGGGCAGGATGGCAGCAGAACTGGACCCAGCAGGGTGTTTGGAGGCAAGAAGTGGCTCATCTCACCTGAGGGACCAGCGGATGTTTCCAAGGATAAATTCTCTGGAGCCCTCAGGCACCCGAGGGGGTTTTAGAGGGGGTCACAGAGCCCTGCTGGACACCGGACGTGGGTCAGAGGGGCCAGGCTCTGATGGCTTCACAGAATTACAAAATCATAAGGTTGGAAAAGCCCTCTGAGATCAGAGTCCAACCTTTAACCCAGCACTGCCAAGGCCACCACTGACCATGTCCCCGAGTGCCACATCCCCATGGCTTTAAACCCCTCCAGGGGTGGGGACTCCAGCATTGCCCTGGGTTGGACAGCCCTTTCCATGGAGGATTTTTCCCGAATATCCACCCTGCCCCTCCCCTGGCCCAGCCTGAGGCCGTTCCCTCTCCTCCTGTCCCTGTTCCCTGCGAGCAGAGCCCGACCCCCCCCGGCTGCCCCCTCCTGTCAGGGAGTTGTGCAGAGCCACAAGGGCCCCCCTGAGCCTCCTTTGCTCCAGGCTGAGCCCCTTTCCCAGCTCCCTCAGGAATTCTCCAGCCCCTTCGCTGATCCGTTCCCTTCCCTGGACTCGCCGCAGCCCCTCTGTGTCCATCTCATCCTGAGGGGCCCAGAGCTGAGCCCAGGACTGGAGATTCTGGGCTTGGCAGTGCTGGGTTAACAGTTGGACTCGATGATCTCAGAGGGATTTTCCAAGCTCAATGATTTTATGATTCCAGCCATGGACACAAAGGGTTGTGCAGATGGATCTGTGGTGTAGATGGATTTGGGGTTCAGGGCTTCGAGGAGCTCCTCAGGGAATGGTGTTCCTGGGGTCCCAGCCCTTCTGCCAGGAGGATCTGGCTGTGCAGGACAAGGCATCTGAACCCCAGCAGCCCATGCTGGGAGGTGCCAGGGGACAGTGCATTGGGCAAAATCCATGTTTTGATTCCAGAAATGGTCGTTGCCCTCACTCCACACTTGGAAAGGTTTAACAATATCAACCTCCCTGGTGTATCCATAAAAAAAACCAACCCCTGAGTACTGCCACGGCCTGCCTGGAAGCCCTGGCCTGCTTTCACACCTCGCTTTTCCCTCTCGGACGGCCCCAGTTGCTCCACCAGCCCCCCCACAGCTCCTCAGGGGGTTTTTCAAGGCGCTTCTCAGGGTAGGAACAGATTTCCTGGAAATCTTCCAGTCCTTGTGGCTGTGGGCACAAACGAGGCCCTGCAGATGCCCACGTGCAGGGAAAACCCTTCCAGCTGCTCCCAGGACAGCGCTGCTCCGAGGCCAGGGGTGTCGGAGGTGGGGATGGCGGGGGACACAACCCAAAGGGAACCCTTCACCTTTTCCCTCTCCAGGCTTATCCTGACATCGCTGGCAGCCCTCAGCACCACAAGCCACCGTCCCTGCCTCCATCTGGCCTGGAAAAGGCTCCTTGGAGCGCAGAATCCTGGGATTTGCTGCCAAGCCCGGTGCGGGGCCAGCTGGTCCTGCCAGGCTGAGTGGCTGGAGCAGAGGAGAGGATGGAGCATCCATCCCTGCCCTGAGCCTCCATCCCTGCCCTGAGCTTCCGTCCCTGCCCTGAGCCTCCATCTCGGCGGGAAGGTGTGGGAAGGTGTGGGAAGGTGCAGGAAAGGAAGGTTCGGGAAGGTGCGGGAAGGTTCGGGAAGGGAAGGTTCGGGAAGGTTCGGGAAGGGAAGGTTCGGGAAGGTTCGGGAAG
>VXBT01008855.1:167-13901 GCA_013400235.1 Oriolus oriolus
CCTCTCTGGGAAATCTAGTTAATAGCTTCATAATCTAGTTAATAGTTTCATAGCCCTCATCATAAAAAATTTCTTACTTCTACACAGTCTGAATCTACTCTCTCTTTCACTTTAAAACCATTACCCCTTGTCCTGTCATTATGGGCTCTACTATAAAAGCCTGTCCTCATCTTTCTTATAAGCTCCCTTTCAGTACTCAAAGGCTGCAGTGAGGTCTCCCAAAGCCTTCTCTTCTCCAGGCTGAACAATCCCACTTCTATCAGCCTTTCCTGTTCCATCTGCCTGATCATTTTTGGGACCCTTCTCTGGATCTACTCCTACAGATCCATGTATTTTTTGTACTGATGACCCCAGTACTGGATGCAACACTGCAGGTGGGGTCTCACCAGTGTGGAGCAGAGGGACAGAATCACCTCCTTTGACCTGCTGGTCCCCTGCTGAATCTTGAGCTACAAGAAGAAACATACTTCTAAGGGAAAAAAACCCCAGATGTTAAAAAAAAGCACAGCAATGGAAAACGGGAAAAAGAGAAATCTTAAGTGATTATGAAGAATTTCAAAGACTTTTTCATAAAGTGTGTAATCTGGTCATTGCAAAGTACAAGCTATTAAATGTTTGTAGAACCCCTGTTTATTATGATCAACACACAGAAACATAAACACTGTATTTACAGTGTGTGTATAATAGAACATGTTGGTGAGAGATAATAAATTATTTTCCTGTTTACCTGATCTTTATAGATCATAGTTCACTACAGATCTATACAGACCACTGTAGACCTCCAGTACATGACATTCATTCCAAATCTAAAAAGGCGTGTAATACTTAATTGGAAAAAGATTTATAGTTCCCTTGCTTTCCAGGGTACTGTTAAAAATTCCTTGTTATTTTATTACCTGGTTTTCTAAAATAGTTCTAGAAATTTTCATTTATTAGTTTTTAAATTTAGTACAACTCCTATGTGTCTCATGTATTTAACCTTATTCATCACTTCCTTTTGTCTTCATATTCTCCCTTTCTCTCCTTCCCATTCTAGTCTGCCCTCCACTTTCATTTTTCCTCTTCTCGCTCCTCTCTTCTCTCTTCTCTCTTCTCCTTGGGATGTAAGAGGGAGCTACGTCTCAGTGAGATGTAATTTTTCAGTGTAATGTTAACATTACTTTCATGGCTCAAATTAAACACCCGTTCTCCATTATCTCACTGGCTAAAATTTGAAGTCTCATTTCTTGGCAGATAGTGTTTGGAAGAGGTGTATTTTTCAACAGAACATTCGCTTTGGACATGACCTTGTGTGCTCCATAAATTCTGTGATTTCCAAGCATTGAATATTTTGATGAGATGTCCTTTCTTAATTTGGTTTAGTTGTATATCTTTACTGCAAATCAAAACTTCTTGTGTCTCCTGTTTTCATGCTTATCCTCTGTGCTGCTGGTCAACTAACATTTTACCTTTTCTTCCCTCCTTGCTGCATTAAAATGGAGCAGTAAACCTGACAGGTGAGAAGTGAAAAATAATCACTCTTCATTTAATACAGAAAGGGAGAAAAAAGATAAAAAAGAAGTCATCATGATAATGATCTAAGACAAAGCATCTGTCAGTCTTAAGTGAATGTAGGCAGTAATCTATCAATATGAGGGCAACTGCAAGATTTGCTATGTTATTTACAGGACTGAAAAGTATTGTAATACAAGCAGCAAAGTTTCACTGTGGTTTTTGGTTTTTTTTGTCTCCATGGGGTAAATTTTCAAGAGATGGCAGAGCTCTACAATGCTCATATGGTTTTATTTGTGTTTCAGTGAAGTGGAATCAGTGGTTGTACACAATAACCAAAGTTCTTGAAGGAATACATGGTTGTAGTTGACGTGTTAGCTGCTCTGAATCTTTGTAGTGCTCCATACACATAAACTCAACGCTGCCAGCTCTACAAGTGAAAGTGATTCAGTGATATCATTTGTCCTTTGTGGATTTTTTTTTCCCCCACCTGTCTCGAAATCATTGCACAATCTGGAAGAATTGTGATGTCTTCTATAGGCTGGAGAGAGAAAAAAGCCAAGAATGATCCTCCAATTAATAATACCTAATAAGCCATTCTGTTATTCTATAAGTATTCAAAATATTCAGATATTTTAGTGCTTTTATTAGATTAATATGAAATTGTAGCCTGGTACTAACTTTCAAGTGGAAAAAAGTTAAATAAACCTTGTCCCTGGACAGTTCCGGAAACTTAAGGAGACTTAAGACTCCTAAACATTAAGAGAAAGAAATACAGGTTAAAAGACTTTCTGAAAGCTACATCACACATCTTTAGTGTGAGAAAAAAGAGCACCACGGCATTGTGCTACTGTGACAGGAATTTGGAATAGTCAAAATCAAAGGAAAGGAATTGCAGATGAGTTTATCTATAATAATTTTGTGTAAAAAAAGACTAAAAGCAGAATAATGATATTTTAATTTTTATTGCTTCACTAAAGAGAAGTTAATACATATAATACATATGTTAAGGTATTTGCTGGAGAACAGGTGGAGTGTTTTTACAGCAAAATATTTTTACTTTTTTTCAATAAAACCATAGAACTAGTTTTTACAGTAAAACATTTTTACTTTTTTCAATAAAACCGTAGGGCTAGTGATTTTCAAAAAATTCCTGTAATGGTCTTTCTGTGTGCCTTTTTTGCATAACTTTTGAAATCTCACTGTCTGTCACCTGGGCTTCTTTATTTCAAGAGCAGCAAGAAATTGACTGGAGTAATCAGATTTCACATTGTCACATTGTGAGTGAATTAGAAAAAAAAAACATAGCATTACGTTAACATAATTATTGGGCACCTGGAAAACAGTCTCCTGTCATTACCCTTAAAATAATCTGAGTTCTGTTTTCACAACATAAGTCTTCCTCTGTTTGCTTCTTTATTTGATATCAGATAAAAAAATATCAGCCACCTTGTGTTTTCATTCAGGACCCCACAGATAACTAGTGAAGAAAGATTCCACTTTCTGTATAAAAATGCAGAGTAGTTACTCTTCATGTAACAGGGTTCTCCATGTTTTACATCAGGTAATGATACATACAGATAATGGGACTCGGTTTTAACAAAAATGTCAGTCAGAACACACATCTACTTCTCTCTAGAGAAAGGGAAACATAGACAACTTTCTCTCTCTCTCTTCCATTCTTTCAATTTTTTTTTTGTTTTATTTTCCTTCCTTTGCAGTGAAAGTCTTAATTTGATTAGAAATATTCATACAGATCTAGGCCTTTAATATATGTAGACATGATCAGACATATGAAGATTGCATAGTTCAGCTCTTACAGGGATGAGAACTAACAGAGCAAATTCTTACTTCCTAGAAAGTGAAAAGAATAAATGTCTTCTGGAATAGATGTCTTCTGTACTGTTCTCTCTCATATTAAAAATACCTAAAGAATGCAGGTTTTTTTTTTTTTTCCCATAATAATGCAGAGCTCTGTGTATAAAATAGGAAATATTTAATAACAATAACTTGGGGTGTTCTAGCTCAAGACTTGGCTACTTTTTATAAAGGTATAGCTAGGTGGCATTTAAAATAGAGAATTGTCTGAACTTTTATAAGTTTAATGTTATAATACTAAAATATTAGGATGGAGGATCAATTTAGGGCAGAATGCAGCTATTTTCTCTCTGACCATTTTGCCATTTCAAATTGTAGGTTTTCCTACCCACCATGCATAATTATATTACCTTTACACTGGATTAAATATTTTTTCAGAAATAAACATTGTGCCTTCAGAATATAATGCTAAACACTCAGGCACTTTTGTCACGCTAACATGTCTATCTTTTGTTTATGTGTATTCACCTTCTCCATGCAGGAAGAGGGCGGAATCTGACTCTAGAAAGAGCAGCATACCCAACAGCAAGGAGGTCCCCTCTCACCATCCCACAGATCCAGTGGAGCTGCGACGCCTTAACTTTCAAACTCCGGGTAAGAAACAATAATTACTCACTGAGACCTCTGTGGTCACAGGCTGATTACTGATATGTTACAGAAAAGAAAGGTTGATTGTTTGGAAGTATGTCTTTTGACTAGGGGGTTGGGGTTTTTTTGTGGGGTTTTTTTGCTGCAAAATATATTTCTTCATTAGCTTTGGAAATAAATCTGTAATTTCTTTATTTGAAAGAAAAGCCTGCATGAAACAAAATTGAAGTTTTGTAAAGAAGAGTCCAAAGACACATATGCTGTATGGATGTGTTTTGTGTGCTAGAATTCCAAGTTAAACCTAACAATGCTCGAAAATATTACTGGGAAATGTACATCCCTTTGTTTATGAATGATATTTTTATGGACACTTCTTTGTAAATAAGCTTCCCTTTTATCTACTGTGTTATCAGGTAATATATTAACATCATTGTGAGTTCCACTATTTTGCAAATGTACAATACAGAGGAGAAATACATAACTAGATAAATGGTCTTGTCTTTGAAAATAAGGCTACATGTTATGGTCAAGGAGGATATTAATATGTCAGTACTTCTGAGGTCAGAAGCAGCACGCTCCCAAATACTTTATTAAATGATTTTTTTTCATTAATCCCTGTTAAAGCTGTTTAATCTGATAGTCAAGAAGCACCAAGAGAGAAATACTTAAAATAGTATTTCACCACCTTTGTAGGAGTCAGCTTTTACTTAAATTGGCTTTGTTTTGATCAAGTTATATCCCAGTAGACTTGTTTTCTATTGCAATATATTTGCATTGAGTCTGATGCTAATTAGGTGCTGAATCTTCATGAGCCTCGTGTTTTTGTCAAACTTATTACATTAAGTACAAAAGCTAGTGAATTCAAGTTCATAAAAGCAGGAAACTAAGTGCTTGAGATGCTGATGATTACCTGCTGAAGTTGACATACTAAATTCTGCTAATGGCTTAAGTGAATTCCTGGTCTTCTAAACAGTGACTGTATTGAGATAATGTTGCCCCAGAAGGAGTGTATCTGCAGAGTAATGAATGTGGCTAAAGACCCACACTTCATGCACATGGCAGAAGTAGAAAGGGAAGAGTCTGGAGGCCTGAGATTTGCTCCAGCCTTGCTTTTTTAGTCTGTCCCAGTACACTGCTCCTAGCAGCTGGGGCAAATTAGGTGTGTTTTAGGAGCACATCTTCTAATTTAATTTCATCTTAGTGTGGGAATCTTGTTGACATGCTCTGGGACCTCTCTACCATAGGAATATAAATACCGTAAATGAAAATAATTGAAAGTTTTTATTCAGTGTCCTTCTGAGGCTACAATTTTAACATAGGCTCATTGTTTCTGGGTAAAGTTTTCATCACTCAGCACTTTCATAAAAGTTTTAAAGGGTTTTACAGTGAAAGAAATATACGTACAAATCTTTGAAACATGAGAAGGAAAAGTATTATTCTTAAAGTCTAGCTTATGCCTAAAACAAGTAATTATTTGTATACAGTTATATACTGACTACAGTAAATGGCTTAATAGACTTACAGAATTGTTTTGTTTGGAAAAGATCTCTGAGATCATTGACACCAACAATTAACCAAGCACCACTATGTTCAACAATAAACCATGTCCTGAAGTGTGACACCCACATGCTTTCTGAACACTCCAGAGCCAGTGATTCCACCCCTTTCCTGGGCAGCCTGTTCCAATGCCTGATGACCCTCCCATCATGAAGAATTTTTTCCTAATATCTAATCTGAACTTCCCCAGTGCAGTTTGAAGCCATTTCCTCTTCTTTTATCACTTGTTACTTTGGGAGAACAGACTGCCCCCACCTGGCTCTTTTCAGGCAGTTGTAGAGAGCAGTAAGGTCTCCTCTCAGCCTCCTTTTCTCCAGGCTAAACACCGACAGCTCCCTCTGCTGCTTCTCATAGTACTTATGGTCCAGACTCTTCACCAGTGTTGTTGCCCTTTTCCGGACACGCTCCAGCCCCTCAATGTCTTTCTGGGAGTGAGGGGCCCAAAACTGAGCACAGGCCTCAAGGTGCAGCCTCACCAGTGCTGAGTGAGGAGTGACAATCCCTGCCCTGGTCCTGCTGGCCACNCTTTTATCACTTGTTACTTTGGGAGAACAGACTGCCCCCACCTGGCTCTTTTCAGGCAGTTGTAGAGAGCAGTAAGGTCTCCTCTCAGCCTCCTTTTCTCCAGGCTAAACACCGACAGCTCCCTCTGCTGCTTCTCATAGTACTTATGGTCCAGACTCTTCACCAGTGTTGTTGCCCTTTTCCGGACACGCTCCAGCCCCTCAATGTCTTTCTGGGAGTGAGGGGCCCAAAACTGAGCACAGGCCTCAAGGTGCAGCCTCACCAGTGCTGAGTGAGGAGTGACAATCCCTGCCCTGGTCCTGCTGGCCACACAATTGCTGATAAAAGCCAGGATGCCAGGATGATCTGCTCAATGACCTTCCCCAGCATCTGACTGTCAGGCCTGTAGTTTTCTGAATCCTCCTTCCTGCCCTTCTTGTTGATAGACGTCCTATTTGGAAACCTCCAGTCAACTAGAACATCCCCAATTAGGCAGGACGGCTGGCACATAAGGGAAGGAAGCTCAGTGAGTACTTTAATCAACTCCCTTGCTACCCCTGGGTGTATCCCATCCAGTCCCACACAGCTGTGTGTGTCTGATTGGTGTAGCAGGTTGCTGACTGTTTTTTCCAGGATCAGGGGTCTTCATTCTGCTCCCCATCCTTGTCTTCCAGCTCAGGGGGCTGGGTATCCACAGAGCAGTTGATATTATTAAAAACTGAGGCAAAGAAGGCATTAATTACCTCGGCCTTTTCCTCATCAATCGTCAATGTTTCCCTCTGCATCCAATAAATAATGGAATAATAACTAGATATATAAGCCTAATTTTCTGCACTCTATTTATTTAGATGCATAATCTTACCTATCTATTTAGGATTCATCATAATTGAAATGAAACGTGAGGAAAAACCCCCTGCTGCCAAGTGCTAACGTATAAAATTAATTTATTGTAATTAATTCTTAATTTACATAGAGAAGGTAAAGTTATTAAGAAGTGGCAGAATTTGTGGCACTTGCAGACACTGTAATTCCACCTCATTGATCTGAAAAGGGCTGGAGAGGATTTAAGGCGTGCTTTTTCTTGCAGGGCTATAGTTTATCTGTGAAGTTTGCAGTTTTCTGCGAAGCTATTTGAGCAGAACATCTGCGATCTGTTTCTACTAGGAACTCTTCTTCTTTGCTATAATCCTTTTCACAGATTGGAGAATTACAATTATTATTAAAAATACAGTAAAGATATCAAATTATGATCTTTTTCCTATTATTGTACCACTTAAGATCCCTAGACACAGGTCAGGCCATTATACTACTCAGCACACAACCAAATGTCAAGAAAAATCTTACCTCAGTAGATCTGTCTTACTCTGTTACACTTGCTAATTAACGTTCTTAATATGTAAACAGTCACAGTGAAGTCAAAGCACAGTTCTTGTGCAGAATTTCAAAAGCAGAATTTCACTTAACTCATATTAACTTCAATTAGGGCTACCATGTCATTAAAATCTGGCTAAATTTAGCTTTGGTGTTTAGATCCTACTGGAATATTTATCCACCTCCCAACCAGCAACACACCATCAAATAACATGCAATAGAAAAGGTTTAGGATGAACATAGAGAAACTACAGAAAAGCTGTACATTCCAGATATCAGCTTTGTTTGGTTTGTTGTACTTTCACTTTCAAATGTATGGGTTTTATTTCCTACAAGGTAGCAGGACTAGATAGTGGAGTACTGCAGAGAAGGCAGCTGAGCGAAGGGAGTAGGGCTGATGTGGTTGTCTGATGGGTACTTTTTACTGAGAAATCTGCTGTTGCCCTAATACAATGAGGCATTTCTCAACATTGCCTACAGATAAAATAAAGGATGGAGTGGTGAATGTATTTTCAGTACAAGTGCATCAAGGTAGATGATTTGACATAATTGTTATTGTAATGATTTATTTCTTTACATTATGAAAGCATTGCAGTTTCTTTGGAGCTTTCCAGGCTTGCAGTGGGAGAGGAAAATTATTCAAATGAATCTATAATGTACAGAAGTGTTAGAGAAAAAAGTTCTGAATGACATTGGCGTATCTGGATTGGCAGTTTTCACTTGGAGAGGTGAATGAGACAGTCCTATAAAATTATGGATTGTCATAAACTTTAGTAATTTAAAAGATTTCTAAACAGCCTCATTCCAAAAATGCTATCCATCATATAGTTTGTGGAAGGAACGACATGATCAGGTATAGATACCAAAATAATTTGAAAGGTAAGTCCTTGGGGTAAATTTGAATTTCTAACCACAATTAGAAGTTATTCCCAATACAGGTGATTAGGTATAAATTTTTGACAGAAAATATGGGAAAGCAATAAATTATCTTTGGTGATATTTTGAGAATCATTTTGGCACAAATATGTTGTACTTGTCATAAAATTGTCAATTCAGCATGAAGATGTCATAAAATTTCGCAGTCGAAACAACCAGCACAGGAAATGTCTTGCTTTCCTTTCACTTTTTATTGTCATGTCATTAAAAGAGCTACATTCTTCAATAATCTAAAGAGACTTAAAGAGCTCTAAATTAAAGAGTTTCCCATCTTACCTTGTTCAGGAAGGATCAAATTTGTTTCTGGCTTCCCTCCTCATTGGATGGAGTAACTCCACAGATAAATTTCACATTTTGCCTTGGCATTTGGAATGGCCCACTGTTCTGTATCTGAGAACAAGATCCCATGTCTGTGTGTGTTATCCAAAAAATGTGTGTGTGTTAGATAAGCCCGTATGCCAATGAGTGGGTCACAGCAGTGCCAAGTTCTCTTTGAGTAAACATGAAAATACCCAGTCTCAGTAGGATTTCATTTTTAAGTCTATTATTCTTCCATAACTGGAATAACTGAGGAAACGTCTATCACATTCTTACCGTTCTACAAGTTTCTTATGAAATGCAGGATTAAATTCATTAACCTGGTGCACAAATTTTAGAAGTCTCTATGCCACATGGGAAAGTTAAGGTAAAGAAGGGGTAATAATTAAGCCTCACAAAAGGTTTCATCAAATAAGGCAGCCCAGTTTTGCAGAGGAAAATTAACTGAAATTAAGTAGTTTGAGTGGGTTCTGAGAGATCCAAGGCTCAGGCAGACTTCAATCTGCCAATCAGCCAGAGAACTAAATTGAGTCATGCCTCAAAAGTGACTGATTTTTTTATCCTCATTTAACTATAAAATGTGTCATACTTATAAGTAATTTTTGTGATTGGGTGCCAATTAAACAATTATCTCATTATATCTTATGAACTAAATAAGATGCTTTGAAATATAAGTAAAATAAACAGAGTTATTACAGCTCTAAGTTAAAGACTTTTTTTTATTAGATAAGTGCTCACTAAACACTTATTCCCTGAGTTGCTAAGTATTTTCCAAAAACTTATTTCCATGATAAAGCAAAAAAGGTATAAAACATGTTCAGAGGAAAAGGGTGCAAATTTAAAAAAGGGGGAAAAAGGGATGTCTGGATTTAGTCCCCTGCTTTGCAAGACAGCAGGAAATTTCTTTGTGTAGCTTATCCACTAACATCTGTTTATGAGAATCATGACAATGCTGAAGGAAATACTGTGCTTTGTCTCCAAGGCAAAAACAGGCTGAAATGTTTTCTCATAATGAGCCATCATACATATAGCTCTTCACATGAACATATCTCAGATGGAGGATTTAGGCACCTAAAAGAGGTACAGGCTTCAGATGCAAATGGCGCTTCTCTGATATCCCACTTCATTGCTGTCAAACCTAGAGAAACCCAAAATCTGTTTAGCTAGGAGATGAAGCTGAAAATTCTTCTCTTCGCAAGAGTTTTTTCCTCCCTGGATTTTAGACCATAGTTTTTGTGACATCTTATTGTATTCAATATTTTTGGATCAGGATCTCAAAATTAAGTTTCCCCTTTTCTCACCATAGGTGACTTTTACACGTCACTCAGAAGGGGTGCTTCTGCTCTGAGGCTATGGAGATCCTAAGGCTCCTTTTTAGAGGAGATTTTGTTTGTCTGTGATACAGAAAAATAGAAACTGTTTTCATTCCAGAATAATTGATCAAGTTTTGAAGAACATAAAATCTTCTGGAATAAAAGTGGCATAATTTTTCAATATTATATATGCATCTGCAATTACTTTAGAATAGCTGTTGCAGAATGATATATTTCTCTAGAGATTGTCTTGGAAATATGTCTTTGTAATTTCATGCTCTGGCCTAGCTCTGACTCTGTGAAAAAGAAATTTTAAAGTAACAGTAACTTTTTGGCATGTACTAAAGGCATTCTTGATAAATTTTCATGAATGCTGAATTCCTGCTGAATTAGGGTCACCCTTACTTTTTTCCATTTCCCATGTCTCTGTTTTAAGTAGGTGTTTTTTTCTATCTTTTTGATAAGAGTAAGTCTCAACAACCACTGTTACTGATTCCTTCTTTTTCTATAAAGGGATATCTTAATCAACATAGATTAGTATGTAGAAGAATGTTCTCTGTTATTAAATAAAAATAAGGAGTTTGTAAATTCACAGATTATTCACAGATTATTAATTCAATTAAAGAATTAAAGAAATTTCTGTGACAATCCTGTGTCACATTTTCACTTCAGGTAGATTGTAGTCTGTATACTAGCAGATTTGCTCTTTGTTTAATTTCTAACTTTGTTCTTGTTTACTGTCGGTATGTCAGCCTACAGTTCCAAATTGGTAAATAAATGTGTGTTTCATAAATGTTTTTAAAAGCCCTTATCATAAAACCCTGACAACAAACAAAATCCTAATTTAATGCACTAATGACAAGCCTAAAACACCCACTTGATTAGCTGGGATAAAGGAATATAATTAACAGGTTTAATGTCTGTTAAAATGCAGATGAATTCTGACCTTGCTCTCTTAGTTTTTCCTTGAAATTGTGGCACAAATGGTATTTCACATTCCTTAGTCATATATTTACCACAGATTAACCAGAAGATAATTCTACACTGTAATCAAAGCATACGTTGTTTAATTCGTGTAAAGGGGTTTCTACTAGGCTGCATAAGATCAATTATATTTGGCAATCTTCTACCAAATCTGGAAATAAAATTTTTAACTGTGTTTTGCATGTGGTGATTTTGGGGGTTTTCTTTTCTTTGAGTTTACAGGTGTTTTTATCTCTTTTTTTTAAAAAAAGAGATACCATATTTAAAAGAGATTTTGAAAGCATGTTTTCAGCATGGTGTTTCTTTTGACTTTTTAGCATGTCACAGGATCTGTTGTAATTTAGCTGTATTTTGTCTTTAAGTTTTTGTGTTGTCATGACATATGTTGATTGGTGTGGGAGTGTGTCATCAAATAAGTGTATTTTCTTACTTGTAGCCACAAAAAGAAATGAGTTTAGCTGTATTTTAAGTGGGATCTTTTGAATCAAGTTCTACACCTGCTCAATAGGAGCCTCATGCTTTTGCATGAGGTGTGATGACATCTTAAATGTTCATTCATAGCATATTCTGTTATGATTCACAGACTGATTACATAACAAAAGTCCTCCAGCAGTTCTTTTAAAAAATAGCTACCTCTATCATATCAGTAGAGGACATTTTATATATTAAAGTATGAAAATAGACCAAATGCAATTAATTCATATGTTAACTGCCAAATATTATTTGAGGAAATTTATTCAAAGTGTAATTGCTGAAAATGAGTCGTAGAGGAAGGGTTTATATGCAGTTAAAATTTGTCATATTCTGAAGTTGTAAGTAGTTCCTCTTTTTGCCTTAGAAACATTTGCCTTCAGATTTCATATTTGTACAAAGTGTTTAATAGGAAATCTCCCCTTGGAAATGTCAAGTGGCATATAGAGAAGCATATAAACAAAAATAATTTTAAAAAAGAATGTGTGTTCAGCATCTTTAAAAAAGTATTCCTTCACAGTAAGTTAATTATTATGATTTGTGTTCATGATGCTGGTGATTTAGTCAGGTTCATTGTGTGATGAGCGAGTCTCATACTCACTGGTTTTATGTCCTTTATGTTTACAGTAGGGGAACTGCACATTTAAACATCTTAGTTGAGTTACCAGACGCTGTTTTGTGCATGTCTGAAGTGCCTGTATGTACAAGATTGATTGATTATGATGGTCTGCTGCTGTTACTAATTTGTTTCCCATTTCCAATTGGCTTTTACTTTTTACAGCTTTGAGCAGTAATTCAGTCCCCTACGCCTCCCTGATTGGCTCTGTGTCCTCCCTCTCTAGCCAAACTACCACTCAGTCCTTATATGATAATAACTCTCTCCCACGATTCGCTCGAAAAGGTCTAAACATCTTTGTCTCTATTATTTTCTCTGTTCAAGCACTGTTTTAGATGTACATCAGTCCACCTCCATTTCTGGATCAATCTAGAGTTCTCTTGTGCCTTTTCACTCACATATTTTCCATAGGGGTGCTTGATCTGGATCAATCAGTGTAATTACTAGATGGCTGTCACCCACACTCAGTTTGACAGTAGCCAAGTCCTAAGTAAAATTTGTAAGAAAATGGGAGAGAAGCAGAGCTGCATCAAGTGAATTAGTACTTAGAGACTAATTTTTTAATTGAAATTCTTAAGGAATCTCCCCACTGATCTGAATGTTCTGCTTTGTTAGTTGACTGACAACTTGCCTTTATGTCTTACCATCACAGATGTGCTATGAAGATTCCATAAAATATGTATGTATAGGGTCAGAAGAATTAGGGCCAGTGCTGCTGGACATTATTTTGGAGTCGGTTATGACGCTTGAAATGTCAAAGAACCCAAAAAAAACCAAGAATTAAAAACAAAATTAAAATAATTAAAACACATGCTGCAGTGTGACTGTGTTGTAGCCACATGGTCATTTTCAGCTATGTTTAAAGGAAATGCAAGTCAACTGTCTTAGGCATGCTCTTGAAAGTCACAGTGACAAAGCAAACTGCATTGTGCAACATGCCTTCCAGCTTGAGCCCCCTTGAGTCATCAGTGTTTTCTCTTTGTAATTTCAAGAGATCCTGGGGTTCACTAGCTTAACTTTTTCTTGCCAGCTCTGATTTCTTCCCTAAGGTGTTGAAACCTCACTTTTATTTTAGGTGTGATAATATAAAGTATGAAGAGAAGAATATAAGCATTTTGGAGAAGGCTCATGAAGACTAATGGCTTGAAATAAATATGTTCACAAAATTTTGCCTGTCAAATCTTAAGCTGGCAGATTGTTCTAGTTGACCCCACATCTTTTCT
The DNA here is from genome assembly GCA_013400235.1 of Oriolus oriolus. Lineage (NCBI taxonomy): Eukaryota > Metazoa > Chordata > Aves > Passeriformes > Corvidae > Oriolus > Oriolus oriolus. The sequence goes on from VXBT01008855.1 coordinate 13,418, forward strand.
GTCTTTTTTTTTGCCTTGCTGTCCTGTACTCCCTTATACATCCATCTTTACTTCCAATTCCAAGCTCTTCTTCTTTTTCACTTAGTATCTTCATCAGTGGACAAAGATGTTTACACCTGAAGTAGATTGTAGGTTCTTTTAGGGGTTGATAAATGGGGTTTCAGATTAAGCATATTTTAAGGTACTAGAGCAGTCAGCATGTGTGTCCAGCCAAACTGTACANACTAGAGCAGTCAGCATGTGTGTCCAGCCAAACTGTACAACCCCTGCCTCTACAATCTGCTACTAGTGAAAACATTTTTGAAGTTCTAATTGTCTTATGTCCAATGTTGTCTTCAGTGACTGTTGTCTAAAAGCAGTGATGCATGTTGTTCTAGTCATTCATAGTTGCATGTCAGTCACCTCAGAATTCCGTGAAATATTTAAGTATTTCTAATTTAGAATGCGCAGTCTGTCTTCTAGACCTTGATGCAGTATTATTATT
>VXBT01008857.1:0-10203 GCA_013400235.1 Oriolus oriolus
CCGGCCACGGGGCTGCCTAAGCTGCTTGTGCAGCTGCTGGAATCAACACGGCGCACAGAGCTCATCAATTACAAAGCTGCTGCCAGTCTCAGGATGCTCTGCTCCCGGGGAANGGGCTGCAGGAGCAGCCAGACTGCGAGGGCAGTCGGAGCCCCCTGTGACACGCCCGCCACCTCCTGCGCTGCTCCCCGGAGAGGGCTGGGGGCTGGCGATGGCGGTGCTGGCCACTGGGCTCTCCTTTCTGCGCTGGTCCCCGCCGGTGAGAGCCCTTTGTGCCAGGCAGCCCGAGAGAGGCCTGGCACAGGATGGCCGCTTTGGGCAGCCTCGGTTTTCCCAGCCCGCGCGCGGGGAGCCTCCAGCGTGAGCTGAATGGCAAAGAAGCCGTCCTGCTCCTTCCCTCCCCCTCTGCCCCGCGCTTTGTGCGCTCTGGGCTGACCTCAGCTCCCTCCCAAGCCACCCCCGGCGGCGCACGCGTGCACATCCGCACGAGGGCACGCCGAAACGAGCACATGTGCGTGCCCCCCTGGCTCCCTCGCCTCCCTCACCACCTCTTTCCCCACCAAACACCCGCTCTTCAAACCCTTCCTGAGGTGTGTCACGCTGGCACCGTGGGCACACGGCCCTGCTGCTGGCATCGCCTCCCTGCCCACTGCAGCCGGCGCTCGGGCTCAGGCCGTCTGTGCTGCCCGGGCCAGGCCGGACTCTGCTGTCCCCAGGGAACCCAGCTCCCGGGGGAGGTCAGAGGGGCTGGATGGCACCCAGTGGCTCCCAGCCAATGGTCCTGGTTGCTCATGTTGTCTTCCTCCTCCTGTGAACCAGGGCACATTTCCTTCCCTCCCCTCTCCTCTCCTCTGCCCGAGGGTCCAGGTTACCCTGCAGCCGTGCCAGAGCTGGCCTCTCCCTCCCTGCCCCAGTGCACCCCACCGTCCCTCACGTGGGCTGGGGGATCTCCCCAGCCACTCCCCCCAGTGAAGGGATGGGGGATTTTTAATGTTTTTATGGATTGGAAGCACAGCTGGTGGTTTTTGCTCCCCCCTTGCAGGGCAGAGCATGGCCCCAGCCCTCCCGCTGCTGCTGCTGCTGCTGCTCTGGGTGTTTGTCCCCGCTGCGGTCCCGCAGGTGTTTGGCCCCGGAGATGGCACAGGTAACTCGGCACCGTTGGCCCCATTTGTGGAACTCCCTGCCCTGCTGCTGCCCTGCAGTGAGGGTCTCGGGGGGCCCCCACACCAGTCCCGCTCATGCCTCCTCTCTTCTCCCACCCAGAGGACCTCAAGGCTCTGCAGGTCTCCATCCCACGCCACCCAGCCCTCGACGCCGTGCTGGCAGGCGACATCACCATCCCCTGCCTCATCACCTACCTTGGCCCCCAGCCCACCGCCGGCACGGGCGGCCGCCGGGCGGTCCTGGGAACCCCCCGGGTCAAGTGGACCTTCATCTCTGAGGGCAGGGAGGTGGAGATCTTGGTAGCTCGGGGGGACAGGGTGAAGGTGAGCGAGGACTATCGGCTGCGCGCCTCCCTGCCCATCTTTCACCAGCGCTACACCAACGCCTCCCTGCTGCTCACCGAGCTGCGCCCCAACGACTCGGGGATCTACCGCTGTGACGTGCAGCACGGCATCGAGGACGGCCACGACATCCTCCACGTCAAAGTCAAAGGTACTTCAAGGTGGTGAGTGGTGGGATTTGGGGCGGGGTGGGGCCGCCTCCCGGCTCGGCAAATGCCGCCCTGGCCCCTTGCCCACGCCCGTGTCTGCCCCCAGGGGTGGTGTTCCACTACCGGGAGGGCTCCATGCGCTACGCCTACACCTTCGCCGAGGCGCAGGAAGCTTGTGCCCGGATCGGTGCCAGCATCGCCACCCCCGAGCAGCTCTACGCCGCCTACCTGGGCGGCTACGAGCAGTGTGACGCCGGCTGGATCGCCGACCAGACCGTCAGGTGGGCACCCAACTGCGCGGGCCCTGCACCCGTGGCCTCACCCCATCGCTCCCCCGCGAGTCACCGGCCCTTCCCTGCGCTTCCCTGCCCCAGGTACCCCATCCAGACACCCCGCGAGGCCTGCTACGGAGACATGAACGGCTTCCCCGGGGTGAGGAACTACGGAGTGGTGGACCCCGAGGACATGTACGATGTGTACTGCTACGCTGAGGACCTCCCAGGTGCCCGTGGTGGCACCAGCCACCTTTTGCCCTGCTCTGCTTTTGCTGCCACACTAACTTGCCCCTGTAACCCACTGCAAACCCAAGTGCAAAAGCTGCCCTGAGCTGCACGCGCTGTCTCTCGGTGCGGGGACTTGCTGTGCCGCTTCCTGAAGCATTCCTGGTTCGGTTTGGTGGGGTGGGGGGCTCTCTCCCTGGCAGCAGGCAGTGCTCGGGCTGGGGTGTGCCCACCCTGATCTGCCCCCGAGCAGCAGTGCGCTGCGTGGGAGGTGCTTTGGCGTTCGGTTGTGCTCGTGCCGTGCTTTGCACGCGGTGCTGGGCTGCAGATCCTGCCCGGCCGCGCGTGCATGGGGGTGCCTGGTCCCTCCTTTGGGTCCTGACGGGGCTCCCCACTGGTGGCGGCCGCTGTGGGGTCGGTTGGGTGGTGCCAGGCAGGTGGCAGGGATGAGGGACACGTCCCTCGTGTGCAGGGGACGACGCGCTGTGGCAGGGAGAGCGGTGCAGTCGTGGAGGCTGATCTGGGCCATGCCTTCGGGCAGCGGTCCCCAGCCCTCCTCAGACCCAGCACAGCAGTCGCTGGGCTTGCAGGTCTCCTTAGGAACGTCCCACACGTGGATTGCACAGTGCAGGGCGCGGGCCTGCTCCCCTGCAGTCCCGTTCACGGGCGCTCCAAAGCCTCAGGTCTGCTTGCAAGGGCAGGAATCCCACGGGGCGCGAGAGCTCCAGCCAGGCCTGTACTGTGGCTGTGCAAGTGCAGGGAGGTGGGGAAGCAGGCAGGGAGGGTGGCAGGGAGGATGGCAGGGAGGCAGGAATGCAGGCAGGGAGGCAGGGAAGCAGGAAGGCAGGCAGGGAAGGCAGACAGGGAAGGCAGGGAGGGAAGCAGGCAGGGAAAGCAGGGAGGAAGGCAGGGAAGGCAGGGAAGCAGGCAGGGAAGGCAGGGAAGCAGGCAGGGAAGGCAGGCCTCCTCCAGCCCCTGACGTGCCTCCACACACTGGAGTCTCCATCTCCGCGCCAGCTCCTGGGGTCGTGCAGAGAGCGGAGGAGCTGAGGGGGCTCCCGCAGCCCACGCCCCACTCCCCAGCTCTGACGCCCGCCTCCCTCTCTTCGCAGGGGAGATCTTTTTGGAGACGGCCCCAGACAGGTTCACGCTGGAGGAGGCGGCGCGGCGCTGCCAGGCGCTGGGCGCGGAGCTGGCGAGCCCGGGGCAGCTCTACGCGGCCTGGAACGCGGGGCTGGACGCCTGCAGCCCTGGCTGGCTGGCCGACGGCAGCGTCCGCTACCCCATCGTCACCCCCCGCGAGCGCTGCGGCGGGGCTCTCCCGGGCGTCAAAACCATCTTCCTCTTCCGCAACCAGACGGGATTCCCCGATGCCCAGAGCAGATACGATGCGTACTGCTTCCGAGGTAAAGAGGGGCACCGCTGGCCCGCAGCTGCTCCCAGGCAGGGACCGGTGGGAGGCCTCAGGAAGCCTCCGGGCAGGGGTGCGTGTGCCCGGCGGGTGCAGCAGAGCCGGGGTGTCCAGCGGGGCCGGGGCTGTGTCGGGATCCCCGCGTGCTCTCCGTGCCGGGTGCCGCGCCGCCGGGGCAGAGCGGGGCCGGCATTTGGTTCTGTCTCAGCCTGCTGCGGTGGGACGGGGGGGCCTTGCATGCCAGCACACCGTGCGGGGGAGGGATAACCTGCATGGTCCTGACGCTGCATGCTGCTGCCTCTCGATGGAGGGGGGACGCTCTGCATGGTCTCAACAGTGCATGCTGGCGCTTTGTGGCAGAGTAGGGACGCCCTGCATGTCCTCAGTGCTCCGTGCCGCTTTATTGTCACAGAACAGGGATGTCCTGCATGGCACCGTCGGTCTGCGTGAGCTCCGTGGGCACGGCTCCGGGAGGGTTCATCCCCCAGGGCTGCTGGCCTGGGGGGCACTCCTGGGTGCTTGGGGCTGTGGGACACAGCCTGCCAGGCTGGCTTGGGCTGACACCTCCCGCGGTGGGCAGGAAGGAGACCTGTGGGCAGCGGCATGGCGCTGCCTGTGAGCCACGAGGCAGGACAGAGGCCGGCAGGGATAACAGGCACGGAAGGAAGAAGAGCTGTCCCTCCACTCCTCCTGCCTGATCCCACATCTCCGTGTATCCGCTCAGGGCTGTGGGGCTCACACTGTGGGGATGCCGCGCATCTCTGTGCCTCAGTTTCGCCATCTCTCAGCAGGGAAAGCCACGGCTTAGGCAGGATGGACCCGTCCCGTGATGCCACAGCCCCTGTAACCCACTAACTCCCCATGCACGTCTGCCCTCCCCGGGGGGATGGGGGTGCAGAGAAGGATCCCCACAGGGAGGGGGATGCAGGGTGTAGGGTCTGGCCCCACCACGTGCTGCCAAGCCCCACAGCTCCTACTGGGGCTGTTGGCTCTGCCAGCACCTGGGAGGGCCTGATCCTCCCCGGTGCTGACCCTGTCTAGAGGCGGAAGGGGAGGCTGAGGAGAGCTGGGTCCCTACTGGGGTGCCAAGGCTGCAGGCCTGCTCTGGGGTGAGGTCATCTCTGCCTGCTACGGAGCCAGGACAGGGCAGTAATATCCCACTTTCTTTCTGCCCACAGAAGGGACAAACTCTTTCCCTGAGGCTGCAGGAAAATACCAAGCCCAAGAGCCCGAGGAGAATCTCCTCCAGGAGATTGTCACAGTGGCAGAAAAGCTGGAGGAGCTGCAGCTGCCCAGAGCGCAAGTGGAGATTGAGTCGCGAGGGGCTATTTACGCCGTCCCTTTCTTTGAGGACGCTGAGCTGGAAAAGCCGAGCCAGTCCCCTGAAGACGCACTGGGGCCAGGGGCCCGGCACCCCCCACTAGCTACCTCCGTGTCCTCAGGTCACCCCACCTCTGCCTCCCCCTTCCCCACAGCGCTGGCCGTCCCCAAGGCAGGCATCCCCCTTAGCTGCGGTGTGAGGCTGGGGAGCCCATCCCCTGCGAAGGAGAACGGGGGGACAGGGACAGCGGGGCACACGGACTGTCCCGCACCGGCAGGTCGAGCAGCTGCTGTGGTGCTGCCAGGGCTGGGACACAGAGAGCAGCCGCAGAACGGAGGCGCCGGGGTTGCGAGGAGAGGCCAGAGGCACCTGAGGGTGCCCGGGTCACCCCAGCTGTCCCCGTCCTTCCCGTGGGGGCAGCACCCACGGCCGGGGCACCAGTGTAGGGCTGTGCAGTGGCACGGGGACATCCGCGTGTCCCTCGGTTGGAGCGCAGCGGGCAGGGTCCGTGCTGGGCCGTGGTTTAGCAGCACAAGGAACTGGAGAAGGGAGCTGGCAGCTGGAGGGACACGAGGCAAGGTGCAGCGGTGAGGGGCTGAGCGTGGCCCCCGCCACACGAAAGCCGGGGCCGGGCTTGGCGGTGGCCGGGCCAGAGCTCAGCCAGCCGTGCCGGTTCAGAGGGGACAGTGTCACACGGGCTCGGGGCCATTTCCATCTCCCTGCACACCTTTGTGCGAGCAAGACTGGCAGTGCTGGCAGGCGATGCCGGTGCCCGCAGCCCCGTGCTCCGGCTGGCTCCCGGCGCCGGCCTCTCACTGCCTTTCTGCCTTGCCCTTTGCAGAGGAGGAGCAGGGAGCAGCGCCGGGCAGGGGCCCTGGCAGCACATCGGCGGAGAGCCCGGGCGGAGGGCGAGACCCCAGCCAGCCCCTGGAGCCAGAGGGACCCACCGGTGCCCCAGCAGGTGACACGGAGCCTCCTGAGGGCTTTCCTCGGCCGCCCAGCCCCGTCGCCCCCACACAGCGCCCCGACCGCCCGCGGGACGCCTTGGGGCGGCCGGCCCACGCCGCCAGCCCCGGGGCACCTGGGCACCGCTGGACATCGCCAACCAGTGCCGCCTCTGCCACCTCGACAGAGAGCCGGGAGCCCGGCGGGACCCCCCGGCGCGGTCAGCAGCCCGGCGGGGCTGGCACCCCCCTTTCTGCCGCCGAAGACGCCGAGCTCTCCGGAGACGTGGTGGAGAGCCCCGGGGCATCCCCGCTGCCTCCCGCGCCCTCGCAGACGCAGGAGGAGGGAGAGGAGCAGTCGGGAGCCGTGTGGCTCCCCTCGCCTGTGGCCCCGGGGCACGGCAGCTCTGTCCCCGCGGTGACACCGTGGCGCTCGGAGCTGCCTGGCAGCAGCAGCGCACCGGCCCTGGCAGGAGAGGAGGCTGCGCCGAGACCGGCGGGCGCTGACCGCGGGATGCCCGCTGCCGCTTCCGAGGAGGAGGAGGAGGAGGTGGAGGAGGAAGAGCAACCCGCTCCCTCCATCGCAACCGTGGAGGGTTTCCTTGCAGCCGTTCCTGGAGAACCAGGTGGGACCCGCAGGGATGGCCTCACCTCTCCCCGTACTGACAGCTCCGGGGTGCTCCTGGCGGGGACCCCATTGGGGGGTCCGGCCCCCAGCACGGCTGTGCCCCTGCCCGCCCTGCCCACCGAGCGGGCCAGCGTCGGGGCGGGCGCCTGCTCGGCCCGGGGTCCCTGCCGTGCCAGCCTTGCCCTCGGGGCAGCCCTCCTGGCTGCCCTCTGGCACTAGAAATAGCCAACACCTTTCCTTCATGCTGTGCTTCCCTCTGTCTGTCCGTCTGTCCATCTCTCCTCTCTCTCTCTCCTCCTCAGCTGGGTAAGGGAAGGTTACAGGTCTGGAGAAGCACATATTTGTCAAACAAATTGGTCTGATCTCTGCATGCACTTAAATCTCTTCTACTTCTGTGAAGTGTTTTAATGACTGTTTCCGTGAAAAAGCCCAATAAGCAAAAGGCGGCCCCAGCCCCTGATCTGACTAACCGTGGTACTAATAAAGGGAATTAAAAGCTTTGTAGAACAAGCATCTCGGTGAGCTCTTCCCTTCGTCCTTGCGCCCGCTGCCCCTGCGGCACTCTCCCACTGACGAACTAATCCCCCGATCCCGGCCCTGCGAGTCCCCGGGAGCGGGGTGGATGGGACCCCTGTGAGGTCTGGGAAGGGTATGGCTGCTCTGCACCCTCCATGTGCCCCCCGGGACCGACTGCTCCTGCACTGCCCCGGGAGGAGCACGAGGGCTGGGCGCTGCATGGCATGAGCAGGGGGAGACACGGGGCACGCTGACGGGTCACGGGGCACACAACCCCACCAAGACCACCCCGCCTGGTGCAGCTCTCAGTGGCCAAGCACCCTGAAATCGCTGCAGTCCCCTGTGGACCACATCCCCCGAGCCCCAGTGCCCCCACATGGGGGCTGGCATGGGGGAGCGGTGGGAACACGACCTGCAGCGGGGGGTGGGTGTCACCCACCAGCCCCACCCTCTGGCCCCCGCACTGGGACGGTCCCGGCTCTGATGCCCGTCCAGCAGCCGAGTCCCTGCCACCTCTGCCCCGTCCCGCTCCCTGCAAGGGAAGCTGCAGCAGAGGGGACCACATGGGGTCCCTGCCCCCCTGGTCCGGCAGTGCCCTGCCCGGTCCCGTGGCATGGAGGAGGCTCTGTGGAGGGTGGCCAGACCCCGCGCAAGGAGAGATGCCCAGAAAGAGCCGGCCGTGTGACATTAGGGCCCTCCACGGCTCATCCTGTTCCATGCCTCGGTCTGCTGGCGATGAGCTGTACATCCCGAGCAAGCCGCCGGCGCCTCGCGGGGAGGTGACAGCAGCACCCTTGTCATGTCTCCACCGAGCCGAGGGCCATAAAATGGGGCATCATTAGGCTGGAGCGGGTCAAGGACTGTGAGTCTCCGCTCAGCCGGCGCTGGCAGCAGCCCTCCATCGCTCTCGAGCTGAGCCGGGAGCACACGATGTGCTCCGGGTGCGTTAATGACCGTAACGGGCTCGTGGGGCTGTGCGGGGCGGGGAAGGTGCCGGCTGAGTTATCAGCCCTGGCCAGGCTGGAGGTGACACCAGAGGGACAGGCGCACAGTCACCTTGCTGCCAGGCCGAGAACATGTGGCCGGGACGTGCCAAAAGGTTTATCTTATCATCTGCGTGTTCCCCTCCCGAAACACAATCACTGCATCATTCCAGGGCCAAGCAGGAGCTGGCCCCGGGCAGAGGGAGTGGGCCAGGGGCTGGCGTGGCAGTGAGCCTCGTGATGGGGAGATGGGAGAGTCCAGCTCTCGTCTCCGTGCCCTGGAGGCCAAAGCCCCAGGCCTGGCCAGCTCTGGGCCGGGGTTGCTGAGCTGTTCCCGTCCAGTGGTTGAAGGGCAGTGCGGGATGGCTCTGGGCACATCACAGTGCGCCTGAGTCCTTCACCTGCCCTCAGGAGCCCGCTCAGAGACGTGGCTGCCGTGGGACACCGCAGGGATGAGGCTCTGGCGCTGCCGGGCGCTGCGGGGTCCCCGAGCTCTGCGTGTGCCTTGCAGGTGGCTGCGTCCCCAACCCCTGCCTGAACGGAGGGACCTGTGTGGAGGACGGCGCCCACCTCACCTGCCTGTGCCTGCCTGGCTACGGAGGCGGCAGCTGCGAAAGACGTGAGTCCCCTGGGTCCCACCACGGCCACGCTGGATCGTCCCCACCCAGCTCCTGCCGCTGGCTCGGCTGCTGAGCCAGCGGCCCGGGAGTCAGAAATGTGGGGAAGTCGGGAGCTTGGGGTGAGTTGGGCTCCATCACCCTGACCCTCTCCTCTCTCCCTCCTCGCTCCCCGCCGCGGCTCAGCACTGCGGAGCTGCAGCCCCGGCTGGGACAGCTTCCAGGGAGCCTGCTACAAGCACTTCTCCACTCGGAGGAGCTGGGAGGACGCGGAGACCCAGTGCAGGCACTATGGGGGGCACCTGGCCACCATCCTGACCCCCGAAGAACAGGACTTCATCAACGGTACGTGATGACACCCCAGACCCCGTTGCATCCCTCCACCTCTGCCCAGGACCCTCAGCGCTGGGCTGCGAGTTTTAAACCAGTAGCAAAGAGCCAGGGTAGAGCCCAGGCCTGCAGGGCTGGTGGGTGGGTGAACAGACACAGACAGACAGGCGAGAAGGTGGAGAGGGACACGGGAGCAGGCGGGCTCAGTCCTGGGCTGCTAACTACGAGACAGACACTGAGGGGCTGGAATGTGGCCAGAGAAGGGAATGGAGCTGAGGAAGGGGCTGGAGCACCAGGGGAGGCTGAGAGAGCTGGGGGGGCTCAGCCTAGAGAAAAGGAAGCTCAGGGGGGACCTTCTCACTCTCTACACCTCCATAACAGGAGGGTGGAGCCAGGTGAGGGTCGGGCTCTGCTCCCAGGGAACAGGGACAGGACCAGAGGAAATGGCCTCAAGTTGCACCAGGGGAGGTTTAGGTTGGATATTGGGGAAATTCCTTCATGGAGAGGGCGGTCAGGCCCTGGCACAGGCTGCCCAGGGGAGTCCCTGTTGCTGGAGGGATTTAAGAGACTTGTGGATGTGGCACTTGGGGACAGTGGCGCCCTTGGCCGTGGGGGAATGGTTGGACTTGAGGATCTGGCAAGGCCTTTTCCAACAAAATTCCATGATGCAGTGATGGGCGGACAGACCAGCAGAGGGTTGAACGTGTTGGAAGTAAATTTGAAGGCAAAGCCATAACCTGCCTGAAACCAGCCTTGGAGGGGTGGGGGAAGGCAGGGGGAGGCAGAGCAGGGGACGAGTGCTGTGGGAATGGGACAGAGAGCAAAGAGGCTGGGAGGGACATGAGGGTGAAGGAGGATGGGGCAGGGAGAGACCTCCCAGGGAGCTGCAGACATGAAGGGACAGGCAGGGAGCTCCAGGGCCTGACAGGGACCGGCTGGGCCAGAAAAGGGACTGGTAGAGCCAGTTGGGGACTGATGCAGACAGGCGGGGACTTGCAGGGACAGGCAGGGACCTGCAGGGACAGGTGGGGACTGGCAAGGACCTACAGAAACAGGCGGGAACCGGCAGAGCCAGGTGGGGACAGGCAGGGACTGGCGGGGACATGTGGGGACCTGCAGGGCCAGTTTGGGACCTGCAGTTCCAGGTAGGGACCGGCAGAGCCGGGTGGGGACCTGCAGGGACAGGTGGGGACCTGCAGGGACAGGTGGGGACCGGCAGGGCCAGGTGGGCACCGGGGGGACAGGCGGGGATCTGCAGGGACAGGAGGAGACTGGCGGGACCAGGCTGGGACCCCCAGG
>VXBT01008857.1:11461-41680 GCA_013400235.1 Oriolus oriolus
CTGGTGAGGGACGGGCTCCCCCAGGCCCCCCCAGCACCCTCCCGCGGCGCTTTCCCTTCACCTGGCACTTCTTGTGTCCCCCCAGGCCCGGCTCAGCCCCCCAACAACTGAGCGAGTCCGTGGGGCAGCAGCCAGCACCCCCGCAGGCGCTGGAGCCGCTGCGGATGGGGACGGCACTGGGACCCCGGCGCGGACCCCGACGTGGCGTGAGACTGCGCTGTTGGGTGTCTGCTCCCTTGTTTGTTTTATATCTGTACAAAGAAACCCTAATAATTAAAGACCCCCTCAAAAGGAGCCGACAGCGACCCACAGTGCAGCACAACGGGAGCTCTGCTCCCGGAGTCACAACAGAGCTGAAATCAAGGGGGACACCACGGGCAGGGGATGGCAGTGACGTGCCAGCATCACCTCCAGCCATCCTCTCCCACCTCTACCCCAAGGGTCCTCGTCCTGTGACACCCTGGTGGGGGTTCACATGGGGACATCCAAGCTCCGCTGCAGCTCAGCGCCCATCCTGGGGTGTGGGGGGGCTTCGGCACTGCCCTGGACAGGCAGAAGCTGCTGCCGCAGGCTTGGAGTGGGCACGTGTTGCCCAAACCCCCTCTCTGTGCTTCTGTGGGTATTAAAACCAGTGAACAGGTGGCACAGAGTAGTAGCCTGGTTATTTGGGGGGAGCCCGGCCCAGGGATGGGACTGGCAGGGCTGCACAGCCCCACAGCACAGAGCGTGGCAGCACTGGAGAGCCCGGGCACAGAGATGTCCCCAGGAGCCACAGAGACAGGGAGACACAACCCAGAGTGCCCCCACATCCCAGCAGCACCGGGCACTGCTCAGGGCTCTGGCTGGGACACTGCTCCCAGCAAATACATGGAACTGGGATAGCACATGAGCAGTGCCAGGGCATCTCCCCACGCTGTGATTCCCCCCGCGCTGTGCCAGCTGCACGGCTTTTTACAGCTCTCCTGGGCTGAACTGAACACCCGTAAAACCCCAAAGTGAAGTGGCCGGAACACAGATAACCCCCAGGCAGGGCGCTGGGCATGGAAAGTCCCTGTCAAATTCCCCTCGTGGAGAGGCCAGACGGTCCCGGGGGAAGGAGCCGGGCAAGCGCGTGCCTTTGCTGTACAGGTTTGCTGCTGCTTTATTAATTGAGAAGGCGACACGCCATTAGTCCCACTCGTTAATGCCCAGCCCGAGTCCTGTGCACTTGCACCAGCCAGGGTGACCAGCCAGGGTGAGCACCCAGGGTGACCAGCCAGGGTGACCAGCCAAAGTCCTCATGGCTGCGGGGAGCGAGGATGGGGCGAGGGATTCATGGGGGTTGGGGAATGGGCAGCCTGTGCTGTCTGCTGAGGGCTGCATTAGACCCCCCTTGCTGGTCCAGCAGCGGGTCTGGCTTCTCCAGTGAGCCTCGAGCACCCCACAAGCCTCACAGCAGGCTGGGACGTGGGCACCCGCTCCATCAGGGGACGCACCAAGCACCCAAATCCAGCTCCATCACTTTACCAGGACCACCTAAAATCGCTGGGACACCCCCCCCTCCTACCCCGCCTCAAGCTCTCTGCCCAGGTGATGAGGGCTGGTGTCCCTCCGCTGTCCCCTCAGCTCAGCCCACCTCTCCTCCCAGCGTCCTTACTTCCCCACGAAGCAGTAGGTGCCGTAGGTCCTCATCTCCTTGCTGGGGAAGCCGAAGCTGCGGACGCCGGGGTCGGGCAGCCCCCCGCAGCGCTCGCGGGGGGTGGTGATGGGGTAGCGGACGCTGCCGTCCGCCAGCCACCCCCCGTCGCAGCGATCCAGCTGCGAAAACTTCCAGGCCGAGTAGAGCTGCCCCACCTTGGCAATGGCAGCCCCGTGGCTGCGACACGCCTGCCCGGCCTCCTTGAAGTTCAGGTGGCCCCGGATGAAGTAGACCTGGCCTGGGGATGGTGGAGACACCGCCGGTGAGCACCCCCCTGCCAACAACCCCGGCCCTGTCGCAAACCCGGGTGGGCAGCGGGGCTCGGTGACGCCGTGACAAGGATGGGGCACCGCAGCACTACCTTGAAGAGCAGAGGTAAAGCAGAAGGCGTCAAATCGGTCCTTCTGCTTGTCCCTGGCACCATAGGTCCGGACACCGGGCAGGAGGAGGCGGCCACCACACGGCTCCCGCGAGTTGATGATGGGGTAGTGGACGGTCCCGTCGAGGATCCAGCCGGCGTTGCACCAGTCCAGACCCTCTGTCCAGGCTGTGGGGCGAGAGGTGGCTCAGCACGGGCACTTCCCTCCTCTCCATACCCAGACAGGCGTGGTTTTGGGCTGAAGAGGAATTTTTTTTGAGTGCTTCACCTTTGTAGAGCTGCTGGTAGGTGGCAAGGCGGGAGTCCTGCTGCTCGCAGGCTCGCTTGGCTTCGTGGTAGTTGAATTTGTAGCGCCCGTTGCTGGGCTGGTAAGGGAAGACAACGCCTGGAGGGACAGGGACAGCGTGAGGGTGATGCTCTCCCCGAGGAGGCTTTGACTTAACATCCCCGGGGGTTCAGTGCTGAATTTAACGCCGGGAACAGGGCGGTGCAGTGGGGGACACGGGCGGAGGCAGAGAGCCACACACCGCCAGCCGGGCCGAGGGTCCCCCTCCTGCCGCCTCCCCCAGGGACACAGCCCAACCTCACCCTCAAGGTGCAGCGTGAGGGAGACGCTCTCATCCTCCAGCCCGTTGACGAGCTGGCAGCGGTACCGGCCCTCATCCTCCAGCGCCACGTTGGTGATGGTGAGCGAGGCATCGTAGCGGTGGCTGTGGCGCAGGTGCACCCGCGGGCTCAGCGGCCCGTAGTTCTTGTGGTACAGCCCGTTGGTGATGATGATGATGTTCTCCCGGTAGTTGGCCGGCTCCACCTTGCTCCACTTCACGCGGTAGTTGCGGGGCAGGGCGCGCAGGACGCAGGGCAGCGTGGCCGTGGCGCCGCGCCGCGTGTGCACCGTGGGGTGGAGGGGCTCCAGCAGGTACTGCAGGCGCGGCGGGGCTGCAGCCCCCCGGCAGCCTCAGCACCGACTGCCACCGTCCCTCCAGTGCCTCCCCCAGCACCCCTCAACCCTCACCAGCACCTGATGGTTTCTATCACCCATCCCGGCTCCTCTTTGTCTCTCCTGTGCCTTCAGGAGGCACAGCTCAGCCCCTGGCCTGGCTGGACCCGCCCAGCATCGCCTCCCCCATCCACACCGACCCCAAACAGCAGTGCCCGGTCCTTCCTGCAGGCCCTGCTCCCTACACGGGCTCCACATCCTGCCCCCCGCCAATGATCCTTACCCAGGCTCCCCGTCCTCCCGCCAGGCCCTGCTCCCTACCTGGGGTCCCGGTCGGCCGCTGGAAGATGCTGGAGGCTGGGGGTGCTGCCAGCAGCCAGAGGCAGCCGAGCAGGAGCAGCCTGTGCATCCTCAGAGCCGGGGGCAGGATGGTGCCTGGGGGAGCGCAGGGGTCAGGGACAGGCAGTGGGACACAGCCCGGCTTTGGGGGGCCCCGAGGATGTGGCCCTGCTCCATGGGGGCTCTCTGACATTAACCGTGCAGGGGGGACATCCGCTTGCAGGACACCGACCCCACGGACTGTGCCAACCCTCCTTCCTGGCACCCCCCCGTCTCTTACCGTCCCCAGACACGTCCCTCGGGGAGCCGCTGGTCCCATCCGAAGCCCCCAGCCCACGTGCTGCCCCAGCTCCTGCTGCTTCCCGTCTCTGTCATAAACACCCCACGGGGGGGCCGAGGGCTCTGGGAAGGCCGGAGCTGCTGGGAAGAGGTGACACGGGGACACGGGGACACGGGAGGTGGCGAGCAGGTGCTCCCAGCCAGCCCCTTCCCTGTCACCGTCCTGGGGCGGGCGGTGTCCTGGCAGCCCCGTTGCCCCACGGGCCCTTGACGCCCACTCCCATGGTGCCGGCCGTGCCCTCGCTCCCTGCCCTGTCACCCTCTCTTCCCGCTTTCTTCTCTTTTTTTTTTCCCCTCCAACACCTCCCCGAGGAGCGCACGGGGAGGAGGAAGCACAATTTCCCATTGTGAGTGTCTTTCTCTTTATTGTTCTGCTCGGCAAAACACAGTGTGCCCGGCTAACAAACATCCCTTTATCTGCAGGCCGCAGCGTTGGGAATTCAGGGAGAACGACAGTTCTGCATCGGGCCCCAGCAGCCTTTGGGCTGGCAAAGCCTCCCCTCGGCACTGGCCCCCAGTGCTGGGACGGTGCTCTCTGAGCCCGCAGACATCAGGGCAAGGGTTAATTTTATTCCCCTCTCCCTGTCCCTGGCCAAGGGACGACGTTCCCATCCCTTGAGGCTCGGGAGGGCTGGGTGAGGGGGGTGCCCCAGCACTCGAGTCCCGCTGGACTTATCCCGGCCTCCGAAAAGGCATCAGAGCGGCTTCCCCATCACCACCTCGGGCCAGGACGCTGCCGGGAGCAAAACACAGGCGCACAATGGGGCTGTGTTCTGGGCTCCCGCAACTTCTCCCTCTGCGAGGCTGGAGGAAGCTCT
This sequence comes from Oriolus oriolus, assembly GCA_013400235.1. Taxonomy (NCBI): domain Eukaryota; kingdom Metazoa; phylum Chordata; class Aves; order Passeriformes; family Corvidae; genus Oriolus; species Oriolus oriolus. The sequence continues at coordinate 15,955 of VXBT01008857.1, forward strand.
TCTCAAAGGAAGCACAAGACAAGCAGCAACTGTCCCCAGCACCATCCTGGCCCCGCCCTGGCCAGCACAGCACAGCCAACAGCCCCCCCTGGGCACAGAGGCACCAGGGTGCACGTTCAGTCCCCAGGCCCCCACCTGCTCCCCACTGCTCCCACCCTCTTTTCAAGGAGGGGCATCAATTTTGATGCCAGCAGGCCGAAGTGGAAGCCTTCTTCGGGCTCAGAATGGTCAGAGCTGCGCCTCATTTTAATGAGCAAGGGGTGCCTGCAGCTTTGCTCTCCCCGGGCAGAGGGAGGCTAAATTGCAGCAGCAGCAGCGCAAGCTCCTCCCTGGCAGCTCCCCGCAGTTATCGGGTGCGTCCGTGGCTCTGCAGAGAGTCTGTCATCTCCCTCCCTCACACTTCCTGTGCCCACGGCTGCGGGAGCAGATCCTCTTCTCCCCCAGCAGCAGCTCCAGGCTTCTCGGCTGGAGGATGCTGATTCCCAGCTCTGCGATACCACAAACGAGCTGTTTCTCACATTTTTCCCAAGCGAAGGCAACAGCGACAGCCCTCAATCCTCCCAAAGCCACAGCCCGAAGCAGAACACCTTCAGGGGCTCCCATAAGTGCCTCATCCCCCCTCCCTGTCCCACCGGCATCAGGGCAGAACCCCAGCCCACCACTGCTTATCTGAGTTCAGAGTTGGGCCCAGCGCTGTGGAAAGGAGCCACCCAAGTCACTTCCCAAACACGCCTCGTGTTACTGCTCCGCTCCTTGTCTCTTCTCCTCTCTTTTTGGGATCTGCACCCACTCTTGGTGCAGTACAAACACCTCTGCAGAAGCAGAGGCAGCCAAAGAAAAGCGCAGGAACCCCTCGTGCTCAGCTCCCCCAGCTCCTGGCATGGGCTTTGTCAGGAGCCTCTGATTCTGCTCCTCAGTCTTGTTTTTCAAGGCTCAGATTCTCCTTCTCCCCTCACGGGCCCACAGGAAACCTCATCCCCAAAGCCCCCTGAACACTCGTGTTTCCTTCTGACCAGGGAATTCGAGCCCAGCTTTGTGGGACTTTGCTGAGCCGGCACCTCCGCAGCGGCTCAGTCCCCCCCTGCTTGTGCCTCACCCTCCACCTCCTCTGCCTGACCCAGTCCCGAAAAACGCCGCGTTTCTACAAGGCAGAGGTCGAAACCTCCTGCATCCCCGCCGCAGCTCCTGCCACACCCCAAATCCTCCGCCCGCCCCTCTCGCACCCAGCGGAGAGGGACATTGACCCCGCACAGCCCCCACACCTCCCAGCACAGGCCTGAGCCACCCGATGTGGCAACGCCAGGTGCGCCAGGGCATCCAGCCCCGAGTTTCCGTGTTGGCAGCGCTGTCCCGCTCCCGGCAGTCTCTTGGAGGTGCGGGAGACAGGGCAGGACCTGGCAGCGACCCCGGCAGGCGGGGTTTGCAGTCCCAGCGGGGCTCTCCTCGTGCACCCCGTTTGCGGGGGGTCACCCGCCCTGGCCGCCCCCCGACATGCCTGAGCACACGGCTGCACAGAGGCTGCGGCTCTGCGGGCTGTGCTTCCTCCTCCAAATCCTCAACATCCTCCTGTTCGCCGTGTTTGCCCGGTACAGCCCCGAGAGCAGCCGCGGCCGCTGCCCCCCGCAGCCGGACTGCAGCCGGAGGAGCCAGGACTCGGCTTTCCCGCAGCCCCGTGAGTACCCCACGCCCGTGGGTGCAGAGCAGTGTTGCTGAGGGGGTGGCACGAGGTGTCACCGTGCTCAGCGCAGGCTGCAGACCTGTCACAGCCTCCAGAGTTAGAGAGGGAACATCGAGCTGCAGGGCTGGGGTGCTGGTGCATCCCAGAGGGGTAAAGCAGACATGCTGCAAGGATTTCTGGAATGCTTGGACAGAGGCAGCCCCAAAAGAGGGATATTTGGGTTAGGACACGTGTTACAGCAGCTGGAGCTCGGAGGGGATCACTGGGTGCAGTGAAAAACTGGGGATCACCCTCTCCTGCCTGGTCGGGGGCACAGCAGCTGCTCCCGGCACTTTAGGGTCTGCAAGGCTTCCCACTGGCCGGCTGGGTTTTGCGGCGCCGGGGGATTTACACCGAGCCCCTTCCACAGAGGATTTGGCTCGCTGGGTGCTACCCCGGGGGGGCTGGGGCTCTGCCCCGCCGGGAGCATCCTACTGCGTGCTGGGCGTCCCTGCAGAGCTCTCGCCGGGATAAGGGGCTGAGCCTCGCTTTCTGAGGCAAAGACAAGGTGGTCAGCGGGAGAGGAGCCTCAGAGTGCCCTGGCCGAGGGAGGGGAGCGAGTGGAGCCGCGGGGCAAGGGAGCTGGCAGCTGGCAGGTTCTCCCGGTTTCACCTGCCCACGGAACCCCACCCAGGCAGTGACTCATGGAGAAAGCCGGGCCCCAGCTGTCAGCTCAAGGGCATTTAGCCCAAGCAAGAATCAAGTCCCCCATCCTCTGGTTTGCCACCAAATGGTACCAGACTCGTGCCAGTTCCCTGCTTATCCTTTCTCTCTCCTCGTCCCCTGCTTAGGGATGGGATGTTTTCAGGGGCAGCAGCGAGGTCCCGGGGTGCTGGCATCTCAGACCCACCTTCATGCTGGCCCAGGGGGTGCAGATGGCTCTCAGCCACCGCAGGAGGTTTTTGGGCTCTGGGGTGAGCCGTGTGAGTGTCCTGAGACATCTGGGCAGGACAGTGGCAGATGGGGTGTCTGGAAGCCCTGCAAAGGGGGACTGGGCCACATCAGGCAGGGATGGCTTTGCCTGGCCCTGGCATTCCCCACTGCAGATCCCCAGGGAAGATCATCCCCCACGGCCCCAGACACACGGCAGTGGAGTGAGCCTGCAGCTCCCCAAAGCCTCTTAGAGCAGGGGTGTCTCAGTCCTGCCTCAGTCCCCTCGGGGACCGGCAGACAGGAGGATGGCTGCCTGCCCTCAGCACCTCCAGACCCATCCTTCTGCCTCTCCTCCACCAGGTTTCTGGGATGTCCACACCCAGGTGCTCCTCAGCTTCGGGCTCCTGGTGGCATTCCTGGGCCGCTACGGGCCAGGCAGCGCGGCCATCAGCATCCTCATCGTAGCCTTTGCCATCCAGTGGGCTGTTCTGGTCCAGGGGTTTTTTAACTTCTTCCTCAATGGCAAAATTTACGTGGGAGCTCAGAGGTAAGGCCGGAGGGAGCTGCTGCTGCCCAGCCAGCTCAGCCAAGCCCAGCCCAGCCCAGCCCCGGCACACGGGCTCCCTCCTCTGTAAAACTCACGGCTCTGCTTTGGAGGAGGGTTTTGAAAACAGGACCAGGCCTCGGGGCTGATCGAGAGCCGCCCCGGTGAAGGCTGTGTGAGTACTGCCAAGGCTGCAGCCAGGCATTCAGGGGCACCCCGGCCCCCACCTGCCTCAAGCCCAGCCGTCCCTTTGTCACCAGCACCGCGAGGCTCTGGCTGCCTGCTCAGCTTGCAGGAGCAGTGGGATGCAGGGCCTGGGCTGCGGGCTCAGCTCCTGTCCCCACCCCAGCTCTCCCCAGCTCCCGTGCTCATCCCTGGCAGTGCCAGCTCCAGTCCCACACCTTTCCTCTCCTTCCCAGCGTGGTCAGTGCTGACTTCTGCACCGCAGCTGTTCTGATCTCCACCGGAGCTGTTCTAGGCAGGGTAAACCCGGTCCAGATGCTGCTGCTGGCCCTGCTGGAAGTCACCGTGTGCTCTCTCAATGAATACATCCTGCTCAGGCTCATGGGGGTGAGTCACTGACGGGGGAGCCACCAGAAAGGGACTGGCCGAGGGTTTAGGCTGCTCGTGTCAAGTTCTGCCTGGTCTGGAGACAAATCCCTTACCCCCACTTCCTGCGCCGTGCTTTTCCGTACTCGCCAGGTAAGCGACAGCGGACGCTCCTTGACCGTCCACACCTTCGGTGCCTATTTTGGCTTGATGGTTTCACGGGTCTTGTACCAGCCCCACAAGGACAAGAGGAAGAAGGAAGAGCGGCAGGACGTGGGGCAGCAGGCAGATGTCTTTGCTGTGGTTGGTACGGAGCTCGAATCCTGCAACACCTGGGTCACAGAGCTGGCGAGGGAAGGGTCGTCACCAGCATGAGGACAGTGAGGCTGTGGCTTTGGCCAGGAGATTCCTGCAAACCATCAAGGACAGATGTCCTCCATGTCCCCAGGATCCTGTCATGGGGCTGCACCACCCTCTCCTAGAAAAAGCTTTTCCCTGTGTCCCACCTGAACCTCCCTTGCAGCTCCTGGCACTTGCAACGAGTTTCTGTCCCACAAGGGATCAACTCCAGCATCGAGACCTGCCTGTTCTTCTCCCTGCAGGAACCATCTACCTGTGGATATTCTGGCCCAGCTTCACCTCGGCCACCACTGCCCAGGACAATGCCGAGAACTGGGCAGTGCTCAACACCTACTTCTCCCTGGCGGCGAGCACCGTTGCCACCTTCATCGTCTCTCCTGTCCTCTGCGAGGAGAGCACCCCACGGATGGTAGGTCCTCTCCTGGGACAAACCCAAGCCTCATGCCCTGCCCACATCCTGCCCTACAGGGATGGTGAGCCTGAGCACAGCCAGGGCAAAAGGGGAGCCTGTCAGGCTTCCTTAGGCTCGTTAAGAACCAATTTGATCCCTGCGGAAGACAGCCCCTCCCAGTCCCACGCTGTTGTCCTGCATGGAGCCAGTCCCCTGACCATGTCCTGCCCCGTCAGGTTCAGATCCAGGATGCCACCCTGGCTGGCATGGCCGTGATGGGTATGGCTGGGGAGATGCTGGCCACCCCCTTTGGGGCCCTCACCGCAGGGTTTCTGGCTGGCCTCATCTCCCCACTTGGCTCCAGATTCTTCACGGTGAGTCACCTTGGGACGGCCGGGGACACTGGTCCCAGGTCAGGGGACCGCCCAGCTGCCCGGCCCACCTGCGGCTCCCACAGCCGCCAGCGCGGGGCTGCGGCGCAGCCTCCCTGGGCAACCACCCCATCCCAACACCGGCGCCTCCCCGTGCTCTCCCCAGCCCGTCCTACGCTCCCGGCTGAAAATCCAGGACACGTGCGGGGTTCACAACACCCACGGGCTGCCGGGGGTACTGGGGGCCTTGCTGGGGACGCTGCTGACGCTGCTGGCCACCGCAGACACGCACGGTGACAGGTGAGAGGAGCCGGAATCCGGGGTGCCGGTGACTTGATGCACCAAGCTGGGGCCACCACGACCCCTGAGACCCGGGCTGCTCCACTCAGCCTCTGTTACAGCCCCGCTTTAGAAGACATCACCCAGAGCCACGAGCCTGTGAGAACAAGCTCCCGACAGCCTGTCCCCTCTCTGGCTTGCAGGCTGGAGCTTGTGTTTCCGCTGATGGCCCCGGGCAGCCGGACGGTCACTGACCAAGCGCTCATCCAGCTCAGTGCCCTGCCCCTCACCCTGCTGCTTGCAGCGCTCGGGGGCTGCCTCACGGGTGAGTTTTGCCTCCAGTGCAACGGGATGGAGAGCGTGAGGGGCAGGGCATTGATGGACTGGGGGGGAAGGGCAGGAGCAGCCCCAAAGCAAAGCATCCCCATCAGGCAGGCCGGGCAGAGCCCAGCGCTGTGCCAACCCAGCGGAGGTTGGGGCTGCCCCCTGGGCCAGGGCTCCCCTTGGGGCCGGGGCTGCCCCGGGGGGCCGGGGCTGTCCGCGGGGCCTTACTCCCCTCGGGTTCGGGGCTCCCCCTTGGGTCCTGCTCCCCCCGGGTCCTGCTCCCCCCGGATCTGTGCTCCCCCCGGATCTGTGCTCCCCCCGGGTGCGGGGCTCCCCTCGGGGTTGAGGCTTCCCCCGGGTCCGTGCTCTCGCCGGGGTCGGGGCTCCCCGCGGGGCCTGGGCTCCCCCCGGTGCCGGCTCCCCGGCGCTGCCGCTAGATGTCAGGGGAAGCCCGGGCAGCGGCCGCCCCGCTCTCAGACGCCCTCGCCCGGCTCTCGGCGTCCTTAGGAGCCATCCTGAAAACCAAGGTGCTGAGGTCTCCCCCGGACGCGCAGTACCCGGAAAACACCGTCCTCTGGGAGGTAAATCTGGGGAATTGCTGGTATAAAGGGGTTTATGGGGCTCAGGCAGCAACAGGGGTTGGATGTTTCCCCCCAGCTGCTGGTGCTCTCCCTCTCCTTGCAGCAGCATTTAGGGCAGGAGAGCTGCAGTAAATGCCCCTGGTCATGGACTCATAGAATCCCTGACTCATTTCAGGTTGGAAAAACCCTCTAAAAGCACCAAGTCCAACCGTTCCACCCCTGCCCAAGGCCACCACTAAACCATGTCCTCAAGGGCCACATCCACAAGTCTGTTAAATCCCTCCAGGGATGGTGACTTTACCCTAGCCTGTGCCAGAGCTGGACAATTCCTTCAATGAAAGAATTTCCCCCAGTATTCCATCTAAACCTTCCTGGTGCAACTTGAGGCCATTTTCTCCTGCCCCCACCCAGCCCCGAGGAGGCTGAAGTGGGCAGGGCCCATTTCTGCCCCTCTCCGTGTCTCTGGTGCAGGTGGCCGAGGAAGGATGTGACCCCAGAGCAAGCGGGAAGGAGCCGGGCATCAGCACCGTGGTGTGATGACCCCGAATCCCCGGTGAGGTCCTGCACCACCGATCCGTGTCACTGCCAGTGCCAGCAGCCTGCTCTGGGGACAGCCACGCTCGTTCCGTGCGGGAGCCAGCTCCTGTCCCAAACGTTTTGGGAGCAGCTGAGTGCCCACAGGCCTTTGCAGGGTGAAGAGGTGCTGCACTGTCCCGGTGCTTGCTGTGGGAGCAACACGGCTCTTGCTCCCGGGGACACCTCGGGGTGTCCAGGCTTGGCTCAGCCACTTCCCCTCTCTGCTCCTTGCCTCGGTTTCCCCATCAGCTGCTCTCTGAAGGAAGGCAGTGGGGGGAGGAGGGATGACTGTGCTGGGGAGTGGGCACAGGAGGCTGAACAGAGAGCAGCAAAGATTTTGTACAGACGTTTTGCACACAACTATTAAAATATATCGATTTTTTTGTAGCTTCAGGATTTGCCCCTGAATTCTCACGGCACCTGCCCAGCTCTGCTGGCTGTTTCCTTCAGGAGTCATTCCAGGGAGGAAAGCAAAGCCCCCCGGTTTCCCCTGCACCCTGAACACTGATGCCCATTTGTTGGGTTTCACAGGTTGTGCCACTCACCCGAGGATGGTGCAGTTCCGCAGTGTGGGACAGCCCGAGCTGCCAGCACCCAGGGGCAGGAGCAGGGTGACACCGGGGTCCCCAGCACAGGGGTGACCCCGGCCTTGGCCTGACCACTCATCACCTTGCACCGGGGGCTGGTGCCAAGGAAGAGCCGTCTTCTCAACAAATAGATGTCCCCAGCTCTCAGCCCCGTTGTGAGGGGATGCTCCTGTAGCCATTGCAGCCCCAGGACCCCCAGCACCCAGAACTCCCACCCCACATCCCCCCGCAGAGGCTGTGACCCCCCGGTCTGTCCCAGGTGTGGGCAGCAGCCCCCAGACCCGCCTGGGAGCAGGCTGGAACACCCTGGGAGTGCGGTAGCTCGAGGGAAGCCACAGAGGGTCCTGCAGCAACCGGAGCAGGGGCACGGCCCCAGAGGACTCCAGGAGGGGTGGGTGTGCTGGGGGTTCCCGGTGGCGGACACCTTGGGGTCCCACCTCCCACGAGCCCGGGGTGGCTGCCAGACACTTTCACACTTGCTGTGCCAGAGGCGGCACTCACTGTGCGGGATTCCCGGTGGCACAAGTGTCCCCAGCTGCCAGCACCACCCCTGAGCAGGGGACAGGGGGTGCAGGGCCAGCACAGCGAAGTCTGGGGCAAGTGCTTTGCGACCCAACCAAAGTAGCCACAGGTGGCACCATCCTGGTCTGATACTTGCTGCTGTTGAAGCACACAGATTTCCTTTAATTGACTGAACAAAGAAATGAAAAAAATTTAATGAAAAGCATTTGTTTGCGGGTGATCATGAAACGTCACTTTAAAACACAGCAGAAAGTCAGAACTTCCTGCTTTCATATAAGTCAAACTATCACTTTAACTTTTCCCGCTTTCGTTGTCCGTTACAGAAAGCTGGTGACATCAGCACATTGAACGCTTTGGTGTCGCTGAAATTCCGTGACAAGACACAGGGAAGTGGGTCACCCGTCTCCGTTTCTGCTGCCACTGCAGGCGCTGGGGAAGGTTTCTGCAGGGACCGCAGCCCCCCTCCTCGCTCAGGCGGCAGGGGAGGACACGTCCCTGTACCCACGTCCCTGTGACATGCTGGAGGGAGAGGCAGGATGCAAGAGGGAGGAGAGGGATGCAAAGAGGGAGAACGAGGATGCAAGAGGGAGAAGGGGCAAGAGGGCTGGTGGCCCAGCAAGGGGGTGCTGGGCTGCAGTCGTCGCTCCTAGCCTGAGGTGCAGGGCTCACCCCAGCCCCGCGCCACCCACTCCCACCTCACCTCCTTCCCAGCCCTCTCCTCCCCTTTCCCAGGCAGCCCCCTTCTCCTTTTTGATCTCCTCGCAGCACATTTCAAAAGCAACCCACTGCGACGGGAAGAAAAGCGCCTCCAGTGAGATCATTGCGAGACCCCCAGACGTCGGGGTCGGGTGTGAAATGGACCTCCCTCCTCCTCCCCTCGCCCGGCCCCCGGCCCCTCTGAAAGGCTGTTATGTTTTGTAATGGGATTAGGGGAGCCCTGCGCCCTCTCCGCGCCCGTTCCCCGGCGTGCCCGGCCCCGGCCGCCGCTGTCCCCGCAGCCGCTGGAGCGCGGCGGCCGCGGGCGCGGAGCTCTCTCCGTGCGGCGGCGGCGGGAGCCGGGGACGGCGAAAGCCTGAAAGGTTTAGTCAGCGAACAAATTGCTTCTCTGTAGGGGCCGTTTTCTTCCCAAGTTGAACATAATGATGGCAGTTTGAGGAACAGATGGTGCCGCTAAGCAGATAATCCCGCCGGCCCCGGGCTCGGCGAGAGGCAGCGCCGGCTCTGCCCGCAGCGCCCGCGGCCGGCCCGGGACGGGAGGGTCACGGCGGTGTCGGGGTGACGATCGCACCCCGACCGAGCACGAGGAGCTTGGGCGAGCGCCCCACCTTCACGCGTCTCCTGCCTCGGGGGTGGTTTGGGTGCCAGACGCCGCTCGTGCCTCAGTTTCCCCAGCCCTGCGGGGAGCCCTCTGCTCCGTCACTTTTCAAGGCAGGTCTCACCTCCAGATCGCAGCCTGACCTGGGGGGATGTAATGTGAGACGGAACAGCTTTCCCTGCACTGCAGCAAAGGACAGCTGAGAATGGCTCGTTTTACTCTCGTTTCCCTATTTTGCCTCTCTCTCCAACAGTATTCAAGATGTGGAAGGAGCTGAAGGAATTCCACCAGCTCGCAGGGGTTGCAGCGTGCCCGTGTCAGGCTCAGAGATGCCGGGATCTGCCGGCTAAATGAGTCTTTATTTAAAATACGTCATCGGGAAAAGCCCAAGGCCCCACAGACACGGTGTAGGCAGGGCAAGGCACGGATACATCTGCGTGGAGCAAGCCCTGCCCGCCTGCCCATGCCGCACGGGCACCAGGGACCCTTCCCCACGCCACGGGGCTCTCACAGCCTTCAGGACACACTCCAGGCACACTGCACCGCATGCCTGTGTCCGGCGGGTCCTTTTCATTCATGCTCCCCCCGCTGCAGCCCTGTCCCCTGAGAGCCCCGCTCTGACAGCTCCCCTGCCCTCTCCGTGGCAGCCCAGCTGCCAAGAGACCTGCCTAATTCACCTCTTGCTAATGCAGGAGCTCAATCAGCTGCTCGAAGGGTGTTTTACAAGTCAAAGCAATAACAACATCCCTCTGTTACAGCTGGGGAAACTAAGGCACACAAAGAGGTGCCCAAGAGTCCATTGGAATTAGAAGCAGGACAAAGCCTGGGCTCCCCGAGCTCCCGGCGTACATGTCCTTACACATCCACAGCCCCCACCAGCTCCCCCCAGCCGGAGCAGCTGATGCCGGGTGCTGTTTGATAGAAAGCCAGCTAATCATCTTTCCCACCTTCGTCAGAGTGTGAATCGTTATCCCAGCGACACCTGTAAGGCTCCTTGTCAGACAAGGCTGGTGCACACGTCTGATAATGGGCGCCATATGGGAGAGGGAAGGCTCGGGAGAGGAGCAGGGGCCCGACCGTCCCCACGCTGAACAAAGAGCAGTCCCCGATGGCTTCCCAGTACGGGCCAGTATCACCAGCACTGGTTTGAAAGACCAGCAGCGAGGGGAGAGCCCAGGCAGACGCGGCAGTGGAGGAAGAGCCACCACTCGTGGCACTGAGCACCTCAATAACTCCCCACACAGCCTTGCCCTTCAGAAAAGGACCTGGCAAAAGTGACAAGTGACAAGGTTACAGGCAGGAGAGCCACTGAGCCCTGCTCTCCACAGCGTGCCCAAAGCCTGGGACCGGGCACCCCAAATCCTCCAAAGCACATCCCACCGTGCCTCGGAGCCTCTGCTCGCTGCCAGCCTTGCAGCGGCACCACAGGTGCAGAAAAGCCTCCCACAGGTGACAGGGAGGACACGGTGTGAATTAGAGACAGGTCCCTGCCCTCGGACTGATCCAGAGCCCCCCGGGCCTCCTCGCTGACCTGAAACTTTGGGGGCAGAGCTCAGCCCCTCTGCCAAGCCACCCCCCAGTGAAAGTTGCCACGGCCACTGCAATTACAGAGCCCCGTTTGCAGGCCCCCATTCATTGCCAGCGGCGTAATGAGCCCCCGGGCACCATCGGCGGCGGCAAAGCAATTAAAATCGCTGCCGTGGTAGCTGCGTGGGTGGCTCTGGCGTGGGCTGCTGCCAGTGCCCGTTTTGGGGCGAGTGGGCACCACCAGGCCAGGCAGGGCCTCAGATTGCTGCATGTCCCTGGGGGTGAACAATCGACTCGTTCTTCCCTGGGTTCAAAGAATAATAAAATAAAATAAAGAGGGAATAAAGGCCCCAGTAAAGCCGGGAGTCAAGTTTATTTACAAACTGAGTATGAAGTGAAGGGCCTGGAACAAAGGTGTTATGTAAGGGACAGTCACTAAGGGGCTCTTTACCCACGCTAATTGCCACTTGCTCCACGATACCCATTTATCTCGCAGCTGAAATGGCCTCCTCAGGCTTGTGGGTTCAAGCACTGCTTGTTTGCAGCGCTGCCCAGCGCAATTAGTGCAGCAGCGCAGGGGCTGGCGCAGTCCCACCACCCAAACCCACCGGGAAGCCTCACAGCTCCCTGGAAAGCGGGATCACGCCCGCAGTGGGTGGATGTGCTGGTGGGCACGTGGCTCGGGAGGGAGAGGTGCTGCCTTGTGGGGACTTCAGTTGTGCAACAGGGAGGGACGACGGGGCTTCATTCTGCAGGAGGGACCTCGAGGTCATCCCAGCCCAGCCTGGGTGGTGAGGGGCAGAAAACCGTGGTGGGATTCTTGTGGAGGCAGCTGCGAGAACGATGGCCCTGAAAGGAGAATGAGGTCTGGAGAGGATGAACAGGACCCGCTGTTGGTGACGGTGTTTCTCAGGGGTCCAGCTGGAAACTGCTCCCAGGTGCAAAAGCCCAAAAAGCAGAAACCAGTATGAAAACCACCATGGGGAGAAGAAGCTGCCGTGATTGCCGCAGGGCCTTCCTGCAGCGCGCAGCCTTCCAGCCCCCATCCCTGCCCTCAGCCTTGGCATGTCCAGGGGCACAAGGACCACAGAGGGACCGCTAGCCCTGCTCCAGCCAAACTGCCAGGAAAGGGAGGAAGATGAGGTGGCAGCACCCCCAGGAGCCGAGAGGTCAATTTTATTGACAAACTGCCTCTTGAATGGAGCACAGGGAACAATGCCGGCCTCAGCCCGGGTCAATCGGGACTGTGTAAAGCAAGGGGCCGGCTCCAGCGGCCCCGGGAAAGGCCTCCAGGCGAGTGGCCTTTACCAACGTGTTTGCATAACCTCTGACCCCTTCTTTTGGGGTTTAATTGAAATCCCAGCTTGGTGACAAATTGGCATGACCAGCAGGCCGGAGGCTGGGAGGGTGAGCATGGAAGCGATGCCGGGAGTCCCCTCCCTGCTCCGGCACCGACCGGCCTGCTGGCCCTTCCTCTCCTGGCGTGGGACACCTGCAAAGCCCGAGTCGTGTTTCAGTCACACCCTGCTCCTTCCTCCGACCCTGTGCCACTGCCCAAAAGCCACCGCAGTGGCCTTGGGACAGGCAGCTCAGGAGTCCCCCAGCAGCTCTGGCTCAGCACAGGCAGGAGCAGGCAGGCACTGCCTGAGGGGTGCGAGCCTCCCTCAGAAACGCTTTGGGCTGAAGTCTCCTCGGGCTGGAATGCCCTCGTGCTTTGTTAACCACGGAGCTCGTGAGGCTGAGGCGTTTGCAGTTTGCACCCTGGCAAGCCCCCAGCTCGCAGACCCCTCTCCCTCCCTGTCCCAAGGGAGAAGTCACAGCCCTTCTCCAGACTTGTCTCGAAGTAAAAACGGCTCTTTGGAGCCAATAGGAGAAACGAGCTTCTGAAAAAACAAATGTAACTGAAGTCCTAAAGCAGTTCCCACTGACTGGGGATCAAAAACTGACACTGAGCCAAATGGAGCTGAAGTCGTCCTATTTCGGAAGTTCCTGCAAGAGAGGTGGGAAATGACAGAATTCCCTGTGATGGCAGAAATCTCATTTTCTGCAGAAACCAGACTGAAAACAATGAGAAAAAGCCCCAAGCCAGACTCCTCACAATCACCATCCCTTTCACAAAGCATTTGCAGCACCCCAGCTGCTCCGTGCAGCACATGAGCGATGCAGAGCTGTGCTCCAGGGAGGTACCAGTGCACCAGAGAGGGCTGTCCAGGTGGGTATTCCTGCAGGCTAAAGGGACTCCACACAGTTACAGCAGAATCCTCCAAAGCACAAATGTTTTCCCTCCGCTTTCCTTCCTGTCCCAGAACACCAGATCCTGGGATTCGACTGCAGAATTTTCCTGCCCACAGGTAAAGATTCAATATTTCACATTCTGTAGATCATCCAGTGTGAATCGCAGCTGCCCTTTAGTGGGGTTGGGGTAACGTCTGGTTCCGTGTGCCACCAGACCCCTGAAGTGCAAACGGCACAGATGAGGCTGGAACGATTCCCACCTCAATCGGTGCCATTTCCATGTGCAGGCAGCAGCCTGCGAATCACCGAGGCTCCTGCCTGTAGTTCTGTCGGCCCTGCCCTGTAGGATTTCACTGGTCCTGGAGGAACACCCCACACTGTGGAGCAACAGCCACAGGTTTTGCTGCACCAACACAAGACTTTCCCTCAGGAGCGTGTCTGTACCTCCAGCTCACACTGAAGCACCTTAAAAAATGAGCAGTCCCACACTGAAGCAAAACCCAAAAATATCTCCACTGCCGCCTGCTTTACTGTCTGCACCTCATTTGCAAATCATTTACAGGGATTTTTACATATCCTAAAATACTTCTAATTGCAGGTTTCGTGTCTGTCATCCGTCACTGATTAATACATTTGGTTGCTATTATTGTTATTATTACTATTAATCGTGCATCCATCCAATTCACAAATCAAAGTCTGCTGCCCAGGATGGAGCCACAAGAACCAGGTTTGTTTCTAGGAGGTGCAGCCATCAGAGGTGATGAGACTCACGAGAGCAGCCCCCTGCCCTTGTAGATCCCAGACTGGTTCGCAAAGAGCAGCAGATCAGCACTTCGCAGAAGACGTGTGAAGTGGGGGGCAAATCGGCCCCAGTGGCTCCAGCAAACTGGGGGTACTGGTGGGGACTGGACAATTCAATCCCTTCACCCTCCTACCTCCCTGTGCCGCCTCGCAGTGTGCCACGTTTCAAGGGAGAGAAACGGGTTGCAATTTTGTTTTGTTACCCTCCTTTCCCCCCGGCCCCACGCACCACTGGGAATAAATCTGGGATGATTTTATCCCCCCACCGTTTCTGCCCCCACCTCCCGGGACGGCCCTCACGCTCTGCTGGCTGTCACTCAGCCACCTTCCCGTGTGCCCCGTGGGTCACTGTTCCCCCAAACAACCTTCGGTTTCCACCAGTTGAAGATCTTAGAGGCTTCTCGCACAAAACCCTTTGAGGTATTCCATGCAAGGCTTGAAAAGGCTCCTGCTTCCTCTGGGGGGCATTATCATGACAACTGGCTTTAATTCAGTGCAGATCCAGGCTCCCAGCTGGATCCGCAGCCACGCCAAGTCCCCCCGACACCCTTCGGCTGGCACAGAGAGGCCAAAGGAGCGCACGGGTCCCAGGATCACGGGGAACTGGCCCAGCCCCATTTCCCAGTCCCCATCCTCATATATATTCCCTTCCAGTCGCCCCGCACTTTTCTCTGCGTGTTCTTCTTTTGCGAGGGCTGCCCTCCTCTTCCCCACTCCCACCGGGCGCTTCCCCCCTCCCCGCGGTCCCTCCTCTGTCCCCGGCATCCCCCTTTCTCTCGGCTCTCTATAAACAAAGCGCCTCAGTGTCTGCGGGAAGAAAAGTTGCATTATGCAAATGGGAAAAAGCGAACAGGAGATTTCTCACTCCGAGAACCCCCATTCCGGGCCTGCACCTCGGTTTCCATGGCATGACCAAAGCCTGCTGGAAGCTGGTTTGCATACGGATGAGAGAGGAGATGAAATCAGCACGAAAGCCCATCGCTGACAGAACACCATTGTTTTGCCTGTCTGATTTGGAGGCTAATGAAACGCCATTAAAAAAAGAAAGAAAGAGGAAAAAAACCCCGCCGCTTTCATCCTGGCTTTGGTCAGGGATGGGGAGGGGGGTTTAAATATGATGACGGAAGATCATCGGCACCATCGGACTCGGGGTGAAGGTATTCTGGCACCGGGGAAGGAAATTCCCAGGATGCACTGCCCCTGCAAGCCCGAGCGATGCCGACAGGAGATGGTGCTGTGGGCAGAGCGCCGGGCCGGGAGAGGCTGCCAAGGCAAACCCGGCTCTGCTCCTCTCCAGGACACACAGCAGCACCCTGATGCCTTGGATTTTAACTTTTATATCTTTCAAATCTTGCATTGCTTAGTGTGTAATTCTGAAGTGTCTCGTAGCCTGTCAGCTGCTGCTCTCTCATGCTAGGTAGACATAACAAAGCCTCCCTAGGTTTATTCTCCAAGGACACCCAGACTGTCCTAGGCCCAAGAGTATAAACCAAAAGTCTCTAAAGGGGGGCAAGCTTGGGGAAATGACATAATTAACTGAAGCCTTAATTGGAGAATTAACCCTGATATGCAAATGACCCATACTTATAAAAGTGTGAAGAACTCGGACTCGTTGTCCATCTTGGGGTCCATCCGGGCAGCAGCCTCTGGACTCCCCAGGCTGTACCTTTGAAGGCCCTTCAAACAAACCCCTACCTTTGTTCCCTTATTCCTGTCTAGTCTCTGGTTTTAGGTGGCCACTTCAGGCATCAACCCGGGCATGCAAACAGCCCAGCTGCAGCCCCCAGCCTGCCTGTGCCACGGCACATCTCGGGGAGTCCGTCCATCCCCTCACAAACATGCCGTGTCCGGGACAGACGCCGGAGCAGGCTCGTGGGCTGGGAGCAGGCTCTCCTGGGTCACAGGCTTCCAGGGTGGAATGAATTAAAAACTGTGAATAAAAGGCCGGGCTGGGGGGAAGGTCAGGGAGTTGCTCCTTCACCACACAAACCCTGGCTCTGCTGGTGGAGTGGGAAGAGACAACACAAAATAGAAACCCGCATGTGAGCCCCATCTGCCCCATCCCAACAGCCTCCTTGGGCTGCTCCTGACGCTCCAGTGCATCCCAGCACCTTTCACAGGGCTCTGAGGAGAGGGATGGAGGGATGGAGCAGGGGCACGGCCACCGGCTCTTGGCCCTCGGTAGCTCTGCTGCCCTCGGCCCTGCCATGGCCACCCAGTCCCTTTGCCGCTGCCCCGCTGCCAAGGGCGCATTGTCTCCAGTGTGTGCCTTCGAGAACAGCGTGATTGGCCTTGAAAGGGCTGATTTGCTTTCCCCGGTCCATTGAAACGCCGGAGACCAAAGCCTGTTCCCTCCAGGCGCTCGGAAACCTGGCACCCTTTCTACTTCGCTTCCCTGTGCCCCTCAGCCCAGGGGCTCCCGCTGAGATTTTGCTGTCAACAGAGTTTTGTTCCCTTTCTAGGGCGGTGCAGAAGGGACACAAGGACCTTGAAAATGGCAGCTTCTTTGACACGGCTATTCGCCTTCGACCCCCCTGGCTGAATAAACAACTCACAAAAATGGAGTTTACTGTATTTCCTCCTCAGGGGGAAAACACTGCATCTTGGTCCTAATTAATTTACCTAATTAACATTGGGTCTGTATGCAAAGACCTCTTTCTGTACTGGCCGGGACAGAGGAAATAACAGGAATAAAATATATTCAGGCATCTCTCAGCCCCGACTGTAAAAGGGACATCGCAGGATGAACTGTGCCACACTGATCAGCTCACCCTCAGAGAAAGTGCCTGCAGGAGAGCAGCCTCCCCCTCCGCCTCCCCTCTGCTTGGGGCCAGATCACTCCAGCTCCTGGCACTGGGCAGGAGGTGCAGTGCGTGTCCTCGGGGAATTCGCCGCTGGGACAGGCTCGGGATGGAGTCGGAGGGATGTCAAGGAACAGATGCTGCGAAGGAGGGGAGCGAGGAGGACGCCCACGAGCGGAGCACAGCTCACGCTGCGGGGCCGACCCCTCTGCGGCCTTTACCAGCGAGCTCCGTGCCCGTTTGTACCCGCCCGGGGCCAGCTCCACGTTTAGACCCTGAATTTTCCCGGGGCTTGCCCAGCTCCCAGGCAGTCGCTGCCCGCCCTCCCTGCTCCTGCCTAGGAAAGCCCTGCTCTGCTATTTTGTTCTTTTCCCTGCCAGATGCCAGCTCTCTTCAGCCTCTTTCTTCTCCCCACGCTTTGCTTTGCCGCATAGTTCCGGAAACCAGAAACAAAAGAAGAGGAAAGAAAATAGGCTGGATCTGGGGGGGAGGAGGGGGAGTTTCCCTTCCGTTAAGCTTTCTCAGCTCTCGCTGCCTCCCAATATGAGACACGGTGTGGCACCTCACATGACGAGCGCTCGCGCCCACGTGCGCGGCCACGTGATGAGATGCCCAGCTATGCCAGGCCGCCGAACGGAGGCGAAAGGGAAGAGGCTGGGTTTGAGCCCGACCTCTTTGGCAGGAGAAGCAGGAGGATGTGGGAGAAGCTCCTCTCCGCTCTCGCTCTGCAGCCCAAAGCTGCGCGGCCGGAACGCACAGGCTGGAGGGAAAGCATTCCCAGGCCGCACGCTCACAGGCTTTGGGGCTGAGCTCAAGCAGTAGGAGCTGCGCTTTCAGGGCAGGATGTGGGCTCAGTCCCACTGTGGGTATTGGGGCCCTGCAGATCAGATTCTGGCAGTCAAAACTTCCTAAGCACTGTGCAGAGCCTGAGTCACTCATCTGCCTCCGCATCTTCATGTAATCCCCCCTTCCAATAGGGCTGGCAGCATGGGTTTAGGTGTCCACACCATCTGAATAGTTTGATTTAGAGATATTTTTGGTTTATAAAGGGAAATCCCCATGCCAGGCTTCGTATTCATTCACTGAAATGGCCAGCAATCACCCTAGAATTTGCTTTCCACAACAAATAAAATCCCAGCTCAGTGTGTGTTCCCATTTGGATGCGTCAGCTCCCACTCCAAGCGCGCTGCCTTTCCCAACTCCCCTCGTTGATGACAGCACTGAATTTCAATGCCACCATAAGCAGCTCTCACCCTCAGGAGCCCTGTCAGGAGTCTCCACAGGGGAGGCGGAATGGGCAGGACCCTCTGTGCATCCCGACAGACAGGGAGGAGAGAGGGAAGGTGTCTGCAGCACAGGCAGCACCCTCTGCCTCGCTGTGCCCGGAGAGAGTCGGAGTCCCAGCGCTGGGAACGGTGCCGGGGCTGCTCGGAGCCGCATGGGGCGGGGGCTGGCTGGCTCCAGCCACCAGTGAGAGCTGCAAAAAGAGATGAGAAAATGGGCCATGGAGCCACGCCAGGAAGGGACACGCTGAGGCCGACACCAGGACCCCGGCACTGCCTCGGCGTTGGGGCACCTCCCAGGCTGGGATCCGCTCGCTGCTGGAGGCAGAGCGGGGCCAGCACCGCGCCCGCTCCCGGCTCCCAAAGCAAAGCCCAGCGCGGCCTCAGTGCGGCACAGAGCTGGCAAAATCAGCGCAGAGCACCAGCCGTGCCAGAAGCAGCCTTTGCCACAGCCCAGCACTCCCGCTGTATCCCGGAGGAGAGACCTCAGACATCTTCACCTGCCGCCGGAGCAGGAGCCGGGGATGCTGCCGCCACCAGAAACCTGCTATTAGCGGCAGGTGCTCTGTCCACCCCATTTCCAGCTGCCGCCAGACTTCCAGTAATTCTCAGTGACCTCATTTTCACTTCATTTTGTAAATCATTTTTGGGTTGTTGTTTTTCATTTTACTCAGTTTTTAATTTGTTGTTGTTTCCCTCTGAGCTGGAGTTTGTCATTTAATCAACTTAGACCCAGATATCCTGGCACATCACCTCCCTAAAATGAGTTTTAATTGTAATCCTTTAATCCCTCTCAGATGGCCCTCTCTTCACTGATGTTTTTCATAATTATTCCTTGCCATTTTCCCATCGGTCTAAGGAGTGTCTTCAAGAGGGAGGGGGTGGAGAAAAGGCCCTTTTATAAAATAATAATAATGGGCCAAATTAAGACACAAAGAGGGAAATAACAAGGGGGCAAGGTCTGCAGAGACAGAATGGGGATTATTAATGCCTCCCCCCTCAGAAATTTCAGTGATGGTGCTCTCAGCCACCCCAATCAGTGGGCAATTGAGGCTTGTTTGCTCGAGTGGCTGCACCCTCCCACAATGACCCACATTTAGCCAAGTGGCTGCATTGACAGAGTACCAGGTGCGCAGGATTGGGAAAGCGCCTCGAGGCAGCGTCTCGCCAGCCCGCCCAGGGCTGAGGGCTCTGCACAGGGCTGCCCACCTCTGGGACAGTGCCCACCTGCCCGAGGACATGGCCAGTGGGAACTTCCCCTCCAGAGCTGACGAGCTCCCAGGGCCCTCTGCCGCTCTGGAGGGCACTGAAGGGCAGCTTTCCCACTGCGGCAGCCAGTGCTCGATCAGCCCCGTTACCCTCTGAAAGCAGCTCTAACTCGTCCCTTGCTCTCATCCAGATGGAGCCCGAAGGATGCTGAAGAGGGAAGGCACTGACGTCCCCAGCAGCAGCACAGGGGCTGTGCCTGGGGGGGGAAGCAGGCCAGAAAGGGTTTCCAGAACAGTCACAGTCCTGCCAGGGCGCCGCTGAGCCCTCGGCGCCATCTCAGCCCTCCCTCGGTGCTCTTGCCTGCACCCGCCAGCAGCCACTGCTGTCCCCCTGCGAAGCCGAGCCAGCAGGAGACCACAGCGCGCCGTGTCCCTGGCCGGTGGCTCTGAGCAGCACCCACTTCCACACAGGATTCCGGGCTCTCTGCTGCTCTGGAATGCCAGACCCATCCCAGCCATGGCCAGTGCCAGTGCTGTACACTTGGGAACGTCACCTACCACCTCTCGAAGGGACCAGAAGCCCAATCAAAGTTTGCTGGTTGCTCCTGAGCGCTTTGGAAAGCTGATGGGAGCCAAGTGTCCAGGTTAAGCTGGCGCCTGGGGGCTCCAGTCTCTGAGGACCCTGGGGTGCTGATTCAGGGCAGTTAAAGGGTGTGGGCCCCGAGAGCACAAGCAGGAGCGGGGATGCCGGGGAAGTTGGGTCCCTAACACGAACCGCAGAGCTTTAACTCCAGAGCTGCTCTGGGGAAGCAGCCGGCCAAAGGGGAGCGTTTACAGCCCGCTGAACTCGTGTTTAATCTGGGAAACCTCTTGTGCAGGTCTGACAGGGGTTAATCCACCCCTAACGTCTCTTTCACCCTCTCTCCTCCTCCCCAGCCATAAAGCTCAGCAATCCTTGCTAATCATCCCATTACTTCAATGAGCTTGCCCCAAAAGGCTCCAGCACTGCCTCGCCTCCCTGTTCCAGCTCTCTCCCCGCAGCCACCTGCCCCATCCTGCCCTGGCCACGGCGCAGGGATCGGGCTGACAGCGCACGTCGGCGGGGTGACCCACGGGGACAGCAGGTCCTGGCCGCAGTGACCTCGGAGGACGAGTGATTCTTGCAGGAACAAAGAGCCCCTGTGTGCCAGCGGGCCGGAGTTTGTGCGCAGCTCACTCGGGACAAGCCAAACACAGCGAGCTCACGAGCTCACGAGCTCCGAGGCTGGAGCGGCTCGGGGTTTATGGGCTCCCGGCTCCGAGGGAAGGGGCACCAGCAGCCCCTGAGCAGCGGGAGCTGCACAACCAGAGATGCAGAGAGCCCTGGACGCAAAGCAGGGCAGGGAGGGGGGCAAAAATAGGATTACAGCAGGGGTATGGCTGTCACATAGTGTCAGGCACCAGGAGCGTTTGGGGGGAAGAGCTGCAAAGAAAAGGATCTCTTTAATTATCAACGGCTGAGCATGGGAGGAGGAAGCGTCTCGTGGCTGGAGGGGATGAGATGGTCAGTGGGAACCTCCCCTCCACTCTGGAGAAGGCTGGAGGGGATCTGTGGGTTGGCCGGACACGGATGTCTCACCTGCAGCCTCGCTCAGGGTCAGGAAGGGGGAGAGTGGAAAACCCCTGGCTCTGGGGGCGGTCAGGGTCCTGAGCACGGCACAGAGGGGGCGTTTCACCTCTCGCCCTGCCCGGAGGATGCAAACCCCATCCAGCCAGGGGAAAAGAGAGGAGCTCAACATCACAAAATGCTCCCCTCCACCCCAACACATCCCCCTCAAATGGCACCTCTTCCTCTGAACAAGCAGGGAAGACAAAAAAAATTAAAATTGCTGAGTGGAATTTCTCAGGAGTTCCCATGCAGGAGCAACAAAGTGTTTGGGTTTGAATTGCCCTGAAACACGACAATTATGTGCAGGATTTTCAATTATTTGTGCAGTACAGTGTCACTGGAGATGAAACAGGCAGCAGAAGTTTACTGAAATGAAACAGCTGAGGTACTTTATGGTGTGTTATGTTACCAGTCCTCAATAAACGCATTGGAACAATATATTTGTGGGGTTATTCTGCTGCTGACAGGGAAATACTCCCGTAAAACACATCAATTTCAACAAAACTGCATTTTCCTCTTGATGTATCACCAAGGATCTGAACACGTCCTCTCCCGTCAGGCCTAAGCTGCTCCCAGGCTCTGGCACAAACGAGCCCCACTGTCCTGCACCGAGAGGCCTCAGACCACAAAAATGACCACAAACCCACTTCTCCCCCTTCTCCCATATTAACTTCACGCTCCAGCTGCAGCACTGTCCACCCCCTGCAGCACCCTTGCTTCAGGTGACACTTCTGGACAAAGCCACACCACCAGTGATTCCAGCCCCCAGCCTCAAACACCCTCGCTGAGCTGCCCTCTTCCAGGAGAAACACCTTTTTTGACTCGTGGAAACAAGATACATCCACGGAAGAAAAACAGAGGAAGAGGGAAGGCTGGAGAAAGCAACGCCCAACCTTTGCTTCTTTTCAAAGTGAATTTTAGGGGTTTTTTACACCCGTTCTGTGGCTATTTGGGAAATTCAGAACCGCGGGTTCAGCTGCGGCCGCCTCCAAAGCGATGCCACGTCGCTGAGCACCGCTCCCCTGCTTCCCAGCCCCTCTGCAGCCCCCAAAGTCCTGACCCCCTTCTCCCAGCCCCGCTCATTGTCCTTGGCGTGGAGGTTGGCACCGAGGCGTGGGAAGCAAACCAGCAGCTGTGGGTGCTGCCAGGGCCCTGCACCCCGAACCTGGTGCCATCCCCACCCCACGGCGGGGGCAGCTGGGGATCCTCAGGGAAGAACTGGGGCGAGGGTGGATAAAAAGAGGAGCGGGGGAAGGAAAAGAAAGGGAAAACAGCCCCCTTTAAAATAAAGAGGAGGAGGAGAGAGCAAAGGGGGGGGGGTGTGTAAAAATCGTTAGCACTAATTATCAGGCACAGGGACAAACGATTAATTTGCAAGTCAATTAGTCTCAGATAGGTTCACGTTTCCTGTTCTCAGCCACTGAGGGGGAAAGAAAGAGGGAGACACAACTGCAGCCTTAATCCTCCTCAGAGGCGGCCATGGCGGGGCCGCCTGCCTGTGCCAAGGCGGAGGGAGGGGGGCTACAGCTGGCACGGCCACGGCGAGGGGCGGCCGTGGCCAGGGCCGTTATGTGCCAGTCATTGTGCCCTCGGAGCGGCCCTGGCACCGCGCCGGCACCTTCCCCGCCAGCCCCGGCGCCGCCATTTGGGAGCCCCTGACGCCATTTTGTTGATGCCCAGGGATGGCGGCCGCCGCGGTGGATTTTCCGCGCTCGGGGGCCGCGGACGGGGGTGCTCCCGCCTCCCTCCATCCCTCGCTGCCCCTGCCAGGCCCGTGCGGCTGCGGGCACCATCGAGGCCGCGCTGGGTGAGGATATGGAGCGGCCTGGCCGGGCCTGCTCTGGCCTGGGGTTACGGCAGCGCTGTGGGGACAGGCGGAGGCCATCAGGGACAGATGGACACCGGCCCCGTCGCAGCAGCCGAGCCGCTGCCACCCCTCTGCGTGAGCCCCAGCCCTGGCTGTCAGCACCCAAAGCACTGGAGTTTAGCCCAGAGTTGCCCTCTGAGCTGCAGCAAACAGCGCCCGGGCTGGGATGGAGAGGAGCCCAGGGGCTGGGGGGAAGGGACACGGGTGGTCAGGGTGTCCCCCACCCCGAACCCAAGCTGTGGTTATGTGGCACCTGGCGTCAATAATTGCACCAAATCTCAAAAAACCAGCACATCAAGCAGTAAAAATAGACATTTTTTGGGAACGACTTGAGGACCCCATCAAACGCCACCCATGCCTGAGAAACACGGGTGTAAAACTGACAAGAACCAGCTCACAGGATGGATAAAAGCAACAGGGGAGGGAAACTCATAGCGAGGGAGAGGAGTGCCGGCAGCTCCCGGCTCCGTTCCTCAGGACAGACAGCGCCCAAAGACACAGGGACGGGCTGGGGAATGGGCACCTGCACCATTCCAGACACCCTGAACCCCGATTCCGACCCCCGGGCGGGGGCAGCGGCTGTTTGCGGTGTGAGTGCCCCCCGCGCGTGTGCCCGGGCGCGGGAGGGTGCGGCGCATGATCGGAATGTGCGCCGCGTTCCCCACGCTCTGCGCGGGGATATTTGTGTGCGTGTGGACACAACATGTCTGGGACCCGACAAAAGGCATCTGATTGACACAGAAAAGGGGGCTGACAAAAGGCCGAGCGGGGCTGGAGAGCCCTGCACAATGCTGGGCGCCAGTACCACGCGCAAGGGTGGGGGATCCAGGCAGCCAGGGGGGAGCAGGGTGGCTTTTAAGGACACCTCTGCCTTCCACATTAAAAAAATAAATAAATACATGAAGGATCTTTCAGCTTGGCTGATGTGCGGAGAAGGGACGCTTGCACTCAGCCAGGGAGATTTGTAACATCAGCCTCATCCTCAGTGGTGCCAGGGACGGAGGGAGCCCACTGTGCCAGGTGAAACACGTACCCAGACACAACTGGAGGGCACCAAACTTTGCCCATAGCATGCTGGAGCTTCTGTAGCCCTTCGACAGGGTAAAATCCAACAAACTGGGAAGCATCAGGACAGTGGCCTGAAGTGTGGTTAAAATGCCTCTGGATCTGAAGGCAGCCAAGCCCCTCTCTGGAGGGGGCTGCAGCCTCCAGCCCACTGTCGTGCCCTGCCGTGGGCACCCGGCCCCTCCAAAGTCACCTGTCCCTTCCAAAGGCCTCCCGGGCACTGGGTGGGTGATAAAAAACATTGATTTTTCTTGTTCTGGGCAGCTTGCACCTGGAGCAAGGACCTGGCTGAATCCCTAGGAGCATT
Source organism: Oriolus oriolus (assembly GCA_013400235.1). Classification (NCBI taxonomy): domain Eukaryota; kingdom Metazoa; phylum Chordata; class Aves; order Passeriformes; family Corvidae; genus Oriolus; species Oriolus oriolus. The sequence goes on from VXBT01008857.1 coordinate 39,686, forward strand.
TGCATTTTTCGAAGAAAATTTCTCAAAACTTTTTTAAGTTTCTTTTTTTAAATTTTTTCCCCCATGTCTTAATGAGAGACAAAAGTATTTGAGACTCACAGCTCCGCTGCTGGAGTGGCTTTGCTGCACAAGCTGCTGGATGATGCTGAGCAGGGACAGTGAAAGACGCTATTTATCTTTAAAAAGTAAAAAAGCCTCACACTTTTTATTCTTTTGCTTTCATTACAGTATGAAAATTTCAACCAGCTTCAGAACTGATGAATGTTTTGCAACAGAAAGTCTCAAGGATTGTTTTGCAGTTAAAACTGGTTTTGAGCAGGACTGGCACGGGTTTAGAAACTTTTGTTCAACCCGCACACCTGAGATCTCCTGTTTCTGTGTGTGCACGGAATAAATTCCAAATCACAAACTCCTATTTTGATACTTTTTCATTTAGGGGGTCAATCTTTTCCCCCCTTTTTTTTCCAAGAGAAAAAACGGGAACACTAAGAAAATGTTTAGTTCACAATGAAGAATCAATCCAAATTCCTAAGAATAATAGGAAATACCCCGGGATGATGCTACACAAAGGAGCTAAATTGGTTCCCACCAGCTCAGGACCCTGTAAAAGCCTTGTTAAGATTTTTTTTTTTAATGTGGATATTTAAAATTGGAATTTCAAATGCGGTATTTTATCAGAATAATTTCTAATTAAATGCGGAAATTTTAGTGCATGCAAACATTTCCCGAATATTGTTCACTCTGTAAATGAACAAACATTAGTGGCAGGAATAATAACGTGGCTAAAATCCCTTTTGTTTTTTTAACTTCTGAGGGCAAATGATGGCTGCCATTTACGCCCCCAGCGAAAAGTTGGGGGTTTTTTCGTTTGCCAAATGAAGAGGCAAAGTGGGAGAATTACATTTAGTAACTGGCTTAAAACGGGATCCTGCTTGACCCGACAAATCCCGGGTAACAAGACGGCTTTGTCTGAGCGTGTGGCAGGAGAGATTTCACACTTCCTCCGGCACAGAGCTGCGAGCAGACCCAGAAACTCGCGATATTCCCCCAAACTTCCCCTCTTGGGTTTTAGGGGAGATAATTCGACTCCAACGATTTTTGGAGGAAAAAAATTAAAATTTGAATTGGATCAATTTAAAGAGGGCTTTTGCCTATTTGCCGGGATGGAAAATCGAGAGGAGAAAAGGCAGAAAACGAAGCTGAAGTTAGGCTGGGAAGGACTGGGGAGAACTGGGGGGTTTCGGGGGCTTTCGCACGCCCCCGGGCGCGAGCGGCAGCGTTCAGTCCTTCCCAGCGCTGGGGGCAGCGAATCCCACCCGGGACCGTGCGGGGAGCTTCCTCCGTGGGAAACAAATTTTTTAAAAAATTTGAAATAATAAAGAAAAAGAGAGAGAGAAAAAAGAAATGCCAATGAATGTTTTAAAAGGAGGGACTGCGGGTCGGGCCGGGGCGATCGGGCTCCGCGCTTCGAACACGAGGTCCGGCGCTGCCCCGCCTCAAATGCCCCTTTTCTGCAGATTTTGGGTTTAACCCGGGTTAAAACAACTCAGCTCCTGCGAGTTCAGCGCGGATCTTTTCGCTGCCGGCAGAACCCTGGTTGCAAATGAATTATTTGCCCTGGTGCGAGCCGGCTGCACCCCCGCGCCCCCGTCCCCGGCTCATCCCCCCGTTCCCGGCTCTGCTCCCCTTCGGGACCCCCCAACAGCCCCGGAGGCTGCACCGAAAGAGGGGAGAGCAGACAACTTTCGTGTCCTTTGTAACTCCTATTTTCTGCGTTTGCCTCGCTCATAATCTGGGGTTACTCTGATCAACTGCGTATCAACTAATTTAATTTTAAAAAGCGTATTTTATAATCTGATTTGAGAGGGGGAAATCTCCATTTATGATTTTTTTTCCCCTGCCTGCTGGACACGATCATTATTCTTGCATTTTCTAATGAAATGCAAGATTACAAATTAATTGAATTGCTTCCCCCCCCCCCCCCCACCCAGCGCT
>VXBT01008857.1:47598-58554 GCA_013400235.1 Oriolus oriolus
CGGGGGGGACGGGGAGGGGCAGGGAGGGGCAGGGAGGGACAGGGAGGGGCAGGACCTGCAGCCCCCGCCCGGGCAGTGCCTGTCACAGAGCCGCAGTGTCCCCACTGTCCACCCAGACAACACAAATCCTGCTTTAAACCACCTCACCAAGATTTTAAGCACTAAAATTGTGATCATTTGAACCCTTTACATTCTCTCACAGCACCCGGCTTCAGGAGGCGGCGAGAGCAGAGCAGACCCAGCAAGGGCAGGATCTGGCTCCCAGCCCCTCACTCCCCTGAGAGCATCTCTGTCCATCCTGCCCCATGGCACCGTGTCTGCTCATCCCTGCCAGCCCGGCCCGCTGCCACCCCAGCCTGGCATTTGGGGCTTCTTTTCTCCTGGCATTTGAGGCTTCTTTTCTCCTGGCATTTGGGGGTTCTTTTCTCCTGGCATTTGGGGGTTCTTTTCTCTGGGCATTTGGGGTTTCTTTTCTCTGGGCATTTGGGGGTTCTTTTCTCCTGGCATTTGGGGTTTCTTTTCTCTGGGCATTTGGGGTTTCTTTTCTCTGGGCATTTGGGGGTTCTTTTCTCCTGGCATTTGGGGTTTCCCCTCGTTTGCCGTGGCTCCTCTGGGTGGGGATGCGGGGCTGCCCTGCAGTTCCAGGGCCAGTGCCAGTAGAGGCTCCCGGAGCCACCTCCAGCCCTGCCTGGTACTCTGGGCAGCTGCGTCACCTCCCCGGCCCCCGGAGTGGGAACCCAGCGCGGGGGGAGCCTGGCGACAGCAGGGTGGGGGACCTGTGGGGCACAGGACAAGCAGCCACCACCCTCCTCGATGGGACAAAGCCGCCACTGCTGCTCTGCTCCCCACTTTCTTCATAAACCTCTTGCTGTCAGCCAAAGGGCTCAAATATTGGGGCACAGAAAGGCACAGCCCCATCTGTTTCCCACCTGATTTTTCGGGGGGAAAACCAGACAATTACGCCTTTAAAAAATAACCCTGTCTCTGCACTGAGTCGAGTGTTTGGCAAGAAGAACTGAAAGAGTGCTGGGCCTTCCTCCTGAGAGCTGCTCCTCGGTTTCTGGAGGTGATTTGCTCACAGCTGTTACCTCCTCTGTGCCCAGTTTTGGTTTGGGTTCTTTCAGAGCGCTGGGAGAGGACACACCTCAGCAGGCCATCTCCTGCTGGGGCAGAAAACAAGCCCCCTCTGCACTCTTTAGGTGCCCAAAGGTGCCCAGACAGGCAGGAAATGGGTGCAGCCTCATCCCATCCTGTCCACCCCAAACCCTGGAGCACTGCTGGGCTCTCAGGCCACAGTGGGGGCACCAGGGAGCAGCTCTGTTGGTGACCTGGGTAACTTCAGTTGGAGAATGAGCACAAAACCCTTCAGGAATTGCCCTCCCTGAGCCTGGAGCTGCTCAGTTCTCCCCCACACCCTGACAGAGGCGTGGGGGAAGCAGCACATCCTGCACCCTGGGGTGAGCTGAGCGTTCCTGGCTGCTGCAGTGGGATGGAGAAGTGCTAAGGGACAGCCTGGAGCTCAGAGGTGAAAACCTCTGGGTTTGCACACAACCAGCCCAAACCTGGCCGAACCTCAGCACCCAGAAACGGCCCCAGCACCATCCTGGCTTTTACTGGTGTCAGCTGGGGGATCCAGCTCCGGACTGGTGCAGGGATGGCAGCAATCCTTCAATCCTTCCCGGGGGACTGGAGAGCTCCCCTCTCCAGTTGTGCTCAAACGGAGGCTGCTGGGGATACCACCAGGGAACGGCTCAGTGGGTGGAGCTGGCTGGACATTTTTCTGATGGAAAATGACATTTCATCAAAAGCAAGACGCCATGCCTAAACACAGTCCGTTCCTACAAAGAGCTTGTTTTGAAAGAGAAATTGTGAGGGGAGAAGCGCTGAAACGAGATCAACACATTTTGCTTTGGGCTTTTCAAGAAGGAACACTGAGCTTGTTGAAAAAAAAATCACTTTTCATTTCGATATTTCACATTATAGAGTCTAAAGTAATTTACTTTGCAATTTCACTCTGAGAAAAACATTGAAGTTTCGTCTCTTGTTCTTCCTCAGAAGTGGAAGAAAGGGGGAAGGAGAAGGGAAGAAAAACTTCAAGTATTGCCAATGAATTTAAAACACCCTCTTCCCCTTCCGGCTCTCTTAATGAGATCAGCCCTGAATCTATAGGAACCCCACTCAGGAAAAATCTCATTCCAAATGTTTTCTCAACAACAACAAAAGATTAGGGATGGAAATGCCCATGGGAAAGCAGCAAGTTGGAGAACATTTTTTTGGTGAGGGAGAGGGAGCTTTTGGCGAGGACGAGCACGAGAAGGTTCCCTGGGATGGGGGAAGGGTCCATCTGGCACCACTTGCTCGCGGGGAGCAGCACCAGCTGAAGCGCTGGGGGCTGCACCAAACCCCTCCCTTGAGTGGGAGCAGCCCTGAATCAGCCCCCCAGAACCAGGCCAGGGCTCGCCCCGAGAGCGCCGCTTCTGTCTCTGGCTGCGTCGGGGAGCACGAGCTCCAAACGTGCAGCCCAGGGAGCTGCTGAGGAAACAGGAAACTTTGGAGAAAAGGAAAGTGCTCCTGGATGAGGTGGAGCAGCAGCTCAAGAGAGGCAGCAGCCAAGCACGGCCTGCTCCAGTTACTCCCTTGCAGGAGGGTGCCGCAAGGCGTTGGAGATCCAGGGCAAAGTTGTGCCAAGGTGCTGTGCTCAGGCTGCTGCGTGCCCGAGGACAGAGCTGGGGCTGCCCCTCCCTTCCACCCAAAGCGCCACCGTCACCACCTTCTCGGATCCTGCCAGGAGAAAGTAGTGGGGACGAGGAGGTGCTTGGTCCTCCCTGCTGCCCACCCTGCACACACTCAGTGCAGACCCAGGGTAAGCCACACAGCTGGAGAAACAACCCACACCAACGCTTTCGGCCGCTCCTGTTTCGGGAGAACGCTTCCAGCCACAGGGAACCAAACGGGGTAGGACTGGAGGGATGGCCAAGCCCTGGCAGACACCGTGCCCTGCTCCTCCTCTCCACCCCGCTCTCCAGCACCTGCCTGGGGGTAGCGCTGCCTCCTGCTCCCCCGGCAGATTTTTCGCCCCCACAATGGCACAGGCACCGGCTCCGGGCCGATGCCAGGCACATCCTGGGCTGGAGCTGCCACCCCTTTTGTCTGAAGGGCATTAAAACCCCAGAAACGTTGGGGTGGCGGTGGGGGACCGGGGGCTGTCAGCGCGTGATGAGTGGCTGCGCGGCGTTACCCGTCTGGCACCGGTGCCCCTCGCCACAAATGCCATTGGCACAGCTCTGCACAAACAGCTTTTCAGGGCTCGCCTGGTTCTCCCGGCTGCCATAGAAACCCCTGTTCAGCTGAAAGTATATTAAAGGGTGGCGCTGGCCCTCGCACTGAATTCATCACATTGTATTCCACCAGGGGAAAAAAGAGAAGAAAGCCCACCCCTTTGTGCCTCTGCCTTCTCTTTCTCTGTCCGAGGGACGTGGTCCCTCTCCGGTTCGTTTTGTGTTTGCAGTTGCATCCCCCCTCCCCAGGCACGGCACAGCCCTGGGAAGGACCGCTTCGCCCCACCAGCTCTCGCCATCGGGCCTCCTCGCGCTCCATCTTCCCCAACACCAGGAAGCACCAAAAGGCTCCCGAGAACAATTTTCAAAAGCAGACATGAGAAAATCCCTCCCTGCTCCTCCAGCCTGCTCCTCTCTGTCGTTGCTCCCCAGTGCTGCAGACGTCCATAGGATAGAGATGGAGTTGCAGCCAATGGGTCCCAGTTGGGGTTTTCAGGAGGCAGAGACAAATTTGGGCACTCACATCCCTGTCCTTACGGAACCAGGCTGAACAGGAAGTTTCCAGCTTGAACAGCAGCAAAAATGCCATGCAACACACCTCAAATATAGATGAAATTGTATGTGAGGCACGATTCGAAGAGGAATAAACTCGATTTTCCCCAACTGCTGAGCGAGCTCACCCCCTCAACACAGGCAAGGCCCTGGCTCCAAAGCCTCTCCGAGCTGTGCCGAGCAGCTCTGCCCACCCTCCCCGGCCCAGGGGGACCTGGGGCAGCACAGAGGTAATTTAGTCATTTCAGGCACATCGGCCGGCGCGAGCTGGGAGTCACCAATTCAAGCAGATTTCATGCCCTGCCACTGCCCGGACCTCTCTATCAGGGCGGCCAGCACAGATCCTGCAGCAGCATCCGTGGTAGACCTTCAGCCTGCCCTGCACAACCGAGCCCTTGTTCCACCACAGCAAAGACCCACTGAGCCCCAGGACATTCCACACTCACACCAACAAGTCAAAAGTCCCACTGTGTTAGTCCAAACCCAGCACTTTGGGGTTACAACCCGAGCTTTCACTTCCAGAAAGGGAAAACCTCCCTGTTTCTTGCAGAATTTGCTCATGATTTTAACAAACTCTCCTCCAGTGTCGTCATGTCCCATTCCACCCCCACCCTGCAGATTTAATTTCGCTGGATAATTCCTCCCAAGGCTTTCCATTCCAGCGAAAAGGAACCGGTTTTGCTCAAATTGATTAGCTTTTGTTTTTAGCCAGAGCAGTCCTCAACCCTAAACTGACCTCACTCCTCGCTGCTTACGCCAGCGCCCACAGAGGTGCCTGAGTGCAGCCGCTGCCTCAAATCTGCCGTGAAAGTATTGCTTAAATTTAAAAAAACCCTTGCACCAATTTAATTTTTAAACCATTTATTTTACCTCCACTGACAATAAAAGCAGAAAGGATCAAAGCCAAGCCCTTTTGTGGCTCGGGGTGCCCCTTCCATCAGCGCGCTTTGTTCGAAACACCCTCAAAGAAACTCTCATTTTGGTCAAGAGCCAATTATAAAAATTGGGCTGGGGGTTTGCTTAGCTTTAGAGGTGCAGAATTGTCGTCACATCTGTAAAGCTACCAAATGGCCCTGCACAGGCGGTGCGTGAGCAGAGGGAGGGGAGGGTGCGGGCAGAGGGGATGCTCAGAGGCCGCTGCAGGAAGGCAGGTTCCCAGCGCGGGAATGAGCCCTCCGTCCTCATCCCTCCCGCACAGCAGCAGCACTTCCCCTTCCCCTGCCACACGCAGCAGGCCCAGGGCTGGGTCCTCAGGAGCACGGCGTGGGCTTTGCTCGCCTCCGACAGCTCAGCCGAGCCCCAGACACCCTGGGGGTGTCGAGGTGGGAACAGGTTCCACGGAACCCCACCGAGCCCCGCAGGTGCCAGCAGCAGCACCGGGACCGCAGGAATCGCCTGGACCAAGCTGAGAGGGGCGCAGCGGTGCTGGGAAGAGACACCCAAAGACCCCCTTCAGACCCACACGCGGGCAGGGGGAGCCAGGGGCCCGGCCTCGCTGCCAGGATGTGCCCCAATGGTTTGTCAGTCTCGTCCCCGTGCTGCAGGAGCACCCACACCCGCAACACCCACGCCGCGAACCGGCACAGGGCAGACCCCGGGGGCACAGGAGCCCCCACCCGGGCCCATGCCGGCACATCGGCCCCGCTCGACGTCACCGTGGGGGGACCCTGCCACGCTCGTCTGGCCGCTCTCTGCCCATCTGCATCACAAAAGCCCCATTCTTGTGAACTTGGGCGACCTCCCGACCTCGCCAGCTCGGGGAGTGAATGGCTTTAGTCTGCCACGACCATCATGTCACTTTGATTAGTGCGTGAATAAACTCTCAATCCCGGCCCGGGGGAGGCAGGGCTGGCGGCAGCCGCTCCGCTCGCGGCCGCGGGATCGGCGCCCGCAGTCCCGCACCCCGGCGCGGCCCCGGGGATCCCACACCCGGAGCGCCCGCAGTCCCTCTGCCCGCGGCCCCCACCGCGGAGCCCCCACCCTGCCCTGCCTACACCCGTCCCCGCCTCGCCCCAACCTCTCCCACCACCGTCACCTGCCCACAGGACCTTCACGGTGAGCAGAGCGGCCAAAATTAAACGTTTAAGGATGCACAGGGAAATCCTGTCAGTCTTCCTCGTTACCTCAGTGCTCAAAACTCCAAAAGCATAGAGGGAAGCTCGCTGTGCAAGCATTGCTGGAGTAGGCTGGGCTGGATCCACCCGAACGGCCCAGCAGCACCTGGAGGGGTTTGCAAAGGAGCCTCTGAAACATCGGACTCTTCCCAAATCGCACAGGGAAAGGGCAGCAGGGGCAGCCACCTCTGCCCAGCCCGGGGCAGGATCTCCTGGATCTCCACAGAAGCTTTGGGTCTGGGTGAGGCTCAGCCACGTTCCTGTGACAACAGGCAGCCAGGGCCCCTCACCCAGAGGAGGGACGGGTGCTGTGGGGACAGCTGGGCGCCCCACAGATGCTTCCAGCTCACTCGGATCCAGCAGCCACGACAGCTCGGCAGGAAGGGCCACAGAACCCCTCCTCCACCAGCTGCACCTCAAAAATCAAGCATCATCTGGGGGATCAAAAATTCCACAAGAGCTGCTGGCAAGCTTTTGGGCTGGCAGACATTTGTGCTTTTGGGGGAAAACCTGGGGAATCTCATCTTTCAGGAGGGCCTGAAGTGCACCTCAATCCATAAGCCAACCCGCAGTATGAAACGAGCCTCAAACATCTGCTTTTGAGGAAAAGCTGAACTCCTGTGTGTCCCTCCCACTCGTTGCACGCACCACAATATCTAATAAACCCCGAGTTGCTCAACACCCATCAAACCTACCAAAATATCCCCGTTTTAAGTCTAAAAATGCAAGATCTGTAGAGAAGGGTGAGGAAGACAGTAAATTAGGCCCTGCACGAAGGGTTCTACATGGGAAGCTAATGACCTTTTGTCTCTCCTGTCTGCAGACGGGCCTCATTTGCATGTATGCAGTTGGAATAATCTCGTCCATATTTCAAGCGTGTGGCTGCATCCCCGCGTCCTCCTCCAGAGAGGTTCCCTCCCGCTGTGCATGCCATTATCTGAGTGCCGCCACTTCAGGCTGCCTTTAAAGCCACCTAGACACCAGGCAGCCTTCTCCAGCCCCACAGGAGCCTCTCCCTGTGCAAGAGAAAGAGAGGTTTGAGGCCCCATACATGGCAAAATGGAGAAGCCCCGACATGGCACGGCTGGGGGATGCCCCGGGCTGCGAGACCCCGACAGCAGTGCCCACACCTCCCCTCTGGGGAACATCCCTGGGCTTCGGGGGAGCTGCTCCAGCCAACAGCCGCCCCTCTCCTCCGCTGGGGACCAAGGCTTCAGGCTGAGCTCATGTTTACGGAGCCCAAACATTTTACCAGATTGCTCTACTGCGAACTGAAGCCCTGGCATGCCCTTTATTTGGTGCTTTGAGGATAATTTTGACGCAGCTCCCAAAGGCCAGGTTTAAAACATTGGAAGTGGAAAATCTGGGTGCCACTTGAGGTCTCTCCCCACCTCTCCCTCCCCATGTTGCTCCTCCTCAAAGCCTGGAGGCCTCTCAGAGCTGGTTTAACAGCCCAGGGGGAAGCTGGGACCCTGGCTGGGGGCAGCTGATGTTTACTGGGGCCAAAGCAGCTCCTTGCAATGCCCACAAACCCAATGCCCACCCAGGGCGAAGGGCGGCCGGGTGGCTGCCTTGGCAGAGGGCACCTTGCCCAGCAGAGCCTGTGGCAGCTCTTGTCCTCCCCCAGCCTCACCCGCCTGGCCCAGGGAAGGATCAGCCCCAGCTCAGAGCGATCTGGGCAGCGAGAGCCAGAGAAACCAGCGCAGGTCCCCGGAGCGCCCTCCGTGCCAGGACCCCGGGACGCTGAGCACGGCGGGGTCTCCCCGCTTCCTTCCCAGCCCTTTCCAAGGCTTCCAGCAATGGAGATAAAACCTGTCCCGTTTATGCCGGGATGCCTCTCCGCCGAGCCCCGAGAGACGCGCTCAGCCTCTGTCGCCGGCCAGCCCGGCCGGGCGGGCACGGAGCGCTCGGCTCAATGCCCCCGCCCGTCCCGGCGCTGGGAAGGCAGCGCCGCGGCGAGCACAAGCCCGCAGACAGGCAGGGCTGTCAGTCCGGCCCCGAGCTCTCAAAAGATTGATTAAGGACAAGAAAAAAAAAACAAACAAAAGAGAAAAGAGAACTTATGGGCATGAGCTGAGAGGCGGGGAAAGAGGGGAGGGGAAATGAGCCGGGCCAAGTTAAAATTCCGACAGAGAAGTTGCAGCTGAACTATAGAGTCTAGACAAGCATTCACAGCCCCGGCCCCGATTGTTATAGAGCCTCTATTGTCTTAATTAACCATTTTAGCTGCAATGGAAGCAAACCTTTTCTTCTCCATCCCACCCCTCCTCTGCTGCACACTCATGCAGACAAACACCACCAAGTCAAGTGCTTTGATTTAAAAACCCCTCGGCATATCCACACACACCTTCTTTCGGGGCAGAGCTTTGCAAGGTTCGTTGAGAAAATCGCTCGCCAAACAAGCAAGGGGAGAGGGGCGAGCTGGAGGTGGGGAAAAAAGAAATGCAAATCCTGACGCAACATGAATGGGAACAAATGGGTTGATTCTTTTAATCTCCTAATGTGCTTAATAAAGCATTATTGCAATGCAAATTTTATTTTAATGCTGTACATATTTTATTTGACATGCTGGTAATTTTAGTTGGCTGAACAATCCGTTGCTTTGTTTTACCGAGTTATTTCTGTTTGGGGGGATATTTTTGAGGGTTTCATGGGACCTCTGCCAACCAATACCCCCTGGGAATCTCTGCAGCACTCTCTTCAGAGGCTTAAGCTTAAAAAAAAAAATAAATAAGAGGGCCAAATTCTCCTCTCATGACCCCGACAGAAACGCAGGAGCAATCCAGGAGCACATCTCGTCCCCCTCTCTGAACCCTCGCGAGCTTCACAGCCACTTCCCATTCATCCCACCTCGCCTTCCTGCCATCCCATCCCATCCCATCCCATCCCATCCCATCCCATCCCATTTGCACTCATTTCATGGGTTCAGTGGGAAAAGCCTGACCAGCAAAAGGTTCCCCTGGCCAAGGGGAAGGTACATCCACACAGAGCCCTGCTGGCCCTGGGACGCTGCAGCCCAAACCAAAGGCAGGGAAGAGCCTTCCATTCCTGACTCCAGCCTTCTCTCGGGTGGGTTTGGGATTTGTCTGCTCACGAGGGTTCCTGCCCCTTCGCAAGGGGTTTGCACGAGGCACTCCCAGTCCCTGCTCACAGCATTATTAATATTGGCCCTTTCCCACCACGAACCAAAACCTGGCCTCTCTGCAGTGCCGCTGTGGAGCAGCAGCAGCAGCTTCCCTGAAAGAAATCGGGGGGCTACAAACACTTCAAGAGCCAACCTTGCCTTGAGTGGGGGGAATCGGCCCCATTTTACACTACTGTGTCAAGGTACAAACCTGATTGCTAAAGAAGGAAATTAGTGACAATTATAATCATTGTGCTGGGCTGCAGCTCTCTGACAGAAAACTGTCACTTTGGAGGATAAATACAGCTCAGGAGCTCTGGGGGTGTGTGTGTGTGTGCAAGCCTGGGAGCGCTCCTGAGTCCACTCAGAACGGGGCTTCTTTTCAGGACAGCTGAGCCTGGAACAGCTTCCCACATGTCAGAAGGACTTTATGTTTTATATAAGGAAGGAGGTTTTTACAATGAGGGTGTTGAGGCCCTGGCACAGGGTGCCCAGAGAAGCTGTGGCTGCCCCTGGATCCCTGGAAGTGTCCAAGGCCAGGCTGGATGGGGTTTGGAGCAGCCTGGGACAGTGGAAGGTGTCCCTGCCCATGGCAGGGGTGGAATGAGATGGGTTTTAAGGCACCGTCCAACCCACACCATTGCATGATTCTGTGCAGTGAGCCCAGGGATTGCTCTTCTCCCCCACGAGATGAGCTGAAGGTCAGAGAAAAACCACAAGAGGCACTTTAGAAGACACAAGGTACAGGTGGAGAAGCACAGAAAAGGGGATGCAAAAGCACTTGTGGCGTCCCGGAGCTGGACATTCCCCGCAGCAGAATCTGCAACCCCTCCCCATGTCCCCGAACTCCCCCTGCCAGGGTGGGCAGAGGCACAGCTCCATTGTCGGGGGTGGGAGAGACAAGGGAGCCAAATCTTTTGCAAAGAGCTTGAGTGCAGAGGGAGAATTCCTTGCTGCAGGCCTGGAAATCCAGACCCCAAATCTGCGTGGCAGATTTGGGAGCAGTCAGGAAGATGTCCCCATCCTCCACTCAGGCCTACAGGTGCCTGAGCCTTTGCAGTGGAAGCCAGAGGCACAGAGGGGGTCAGTGCTCGTCCCCTCGCGCTGAGGAGCTGGGATCCCTCTTCAGCCAAGTGCAGCGGTTCAGAGATGTGTAAGGAAGCCTTTCAGTGCCTGATCACCAGCAGGGAATGGCTGCAGGAAGGATTAAGGGGATTAACGTGGTCCAGGAGCTACTTCCAAGGGATTTGCCACATTGGAGGAAGCTGGTTTGCAGGCAGGGACCCCTGCCCTCACCGAGGGAGCAGGGAGTTTGCGAGTCAAAAGGGATCCCAAACAGCCCCTGCCCTGTCATGGTCCTCCCTCAGCACCTGCCACAGCTGTTGGAACCCACTGAGCTGCCACTGGTGACCCCAGGATGCAAAGAGCACAGTTCTGGGGCGGAAAAACCAGTTCTGTCTCCCCACGTTCACAGCCAGGTCTGCAAACTCCTGAATCCCCACAAACGCTTCCTTCCTGCAGGAACAAGGACCACGGAGACTCCTCACTCTGAGCCGTGCTGGGGACGCCTGAGGGGCACGAGCCCAGCGGTGTGAGCTCGGCCTCCAGCCTCCCCACCAAGGGCTGCTGCTGGCAGCCAAGAGCCCAGCTGGCACCTCCCTCCCCACCCACACCACCTTCTCCAGGCCACTCCGAGCACAGCCAAAGAAATTTCCTGATGGTCTTCCAGAAGTGGAAACCCGACAGAAATGCTCAGGGTCACCAGCAGCCCCAGTAAAACCTTCACTGCCATCCCCAGCGCCAGGCAGAGCCTTCTGCTCCCACAAAGAGCAGGGGCAGAGCTGCGAGCTGCAGGTGGACACCCACCCCAGCCCAGACACCCACCCCA
>VXBT01008858.1:0-12022 GCA_013400235.1 Oriolus oriolus
AATTGTACGTTTTGATGCTGTATGGTTTGTTCCAGGATTTTGACACTCAAATATTTCCAAGGAGGATGCTGTTGCACTTTTTCTGGAGCCACCTGCAATCCATATGAATGCAAGGCGGCAAGTAATTGAGGTTGTATCCTCAGCAATTCTTCCTGAGTCAATGTTTCTACCAGTATATCATCCATGTAATGATAGCAATATGAACCAGCAAACTGTTCAGGGATTCCAGATAAAGCTTGTGCTACATACCATTGACAAATGGTGGGGCTGTTTTTCATGCCTTGGGGTAAGACTTTCCATTGATACCGCTTTACAGGTTCAGCATTGTTAACTGAAGGTACAGTGAAAGCAAATTTTGGTATGTCCTGAGGGTGTAAGGGAATTGTGAAAAAACAGTCTTCTAAATCAACAATTAAAATGTCCCACCTCGTAGGTATCATTGTAGGTGAGGGCATTCCAGGTTGCAGTGCCCCCATGCTTTCCATCACTGCACTGATCTTTCTGAGGTCGTGTAGCAACCTCCATTAGCATTAAGTAAACAGTTCCAGTTCTGCTGTCAGCAGCTCTCCTGAGATTCACACAGCCATGCCCCCAGCACAACCAGTCAGGAGAAGTCCTGGAAGTCTGAGCTTTGGAAAGAAAACCTGCTGCTCATCAGCTTTCATAGTGAAGAAATACCAAGCGATGCTTGTTTGGAATATGTGCTGTGATTCCATGGGCAGGCTTCCCAGAGACTGTTTGGTGGCACAGAGAAGCCTCGTGGCAGCAGGCCAGCTGGCACCCTCAGCAGCACTCCGTGATCTCTGGAACCTATGAGAAACAAGCAGAGCTTCCTCCACAGATGGCTACCAGCCTCCTCCTCATCCGCTCCACAGCCTGTGACTCCCAAATCAATATTTTCATAGGCAGTTCAAAATTCCAGCTGGACCTTCTGTGCATGTGTACACCTCCAGCCTCTGCTTGTAACCATTCTCTTCCACTTTCATGTGGCTTCGGCCAGTGGTTTCTGGTGCTGAGAGTCTTAACCCCTAATCACCAGGGATTGCACTTTCCAGAGGAAGTTATGGCATCTGCAGTTTGTCTTCAGGGAACCCTGCTCTCCTCCAAAGATCTACCAAAGCAAAAGAAAGTAACTGCGATGGCAGCTGGATCAGATTCTAACTTGAAGAACAAATATCTTTCTAGCTCTGGTTTTTGTGTTTGCCCTTGGCCCTTGTTCTGAGTTACTTGAACTCATCCTTCAGCATCCAGAGAGAATCAGTGGTTTCAGAGAGGGTCCTCCTGTCTTCTATTAATGAACATTCTTGGTCTTTCACAGGATTGTAGTCTGGCACCATCATATTTGAGTAGAAGAAAAATCAAGACTAATCCTATCTTGAAACTTATATCATGAAGCAGGGTTTCAGATAACAGTATTTGCACACTTGAAATCTTGTTTTAAAACATCATAATTAAAAGAATACCAAGGGAAAATTAATGTGAAAGCAATACTAGAGGCCTTGCTGTACCCTCAGATCCTAAGTAAAGGTACTCTTGCAGTTCAAGTTAAGAAGTGCCTGATTCGCTTTCATTAAACAATGTTTTATAAGCATTTCCTTCACTGATTCATGTTACTACATCAACTTAATTATAATTTTTTTTCCTGGGGTCACAGAAGCGTAAGCAATGAAAATAAAAACAGAAGTCCCAAAACATCTGTACAAAGGTACTTGCTCTGGGGTTTGTGTTGTCAAAGACATTTTAAAATGGCTGTTCCTCAGATGTCTTTACGAAATAAATGGATTACAAAGTAACATGGAATAGTGGACGTGCAGCATTTCTGTGTTTTGCTAGGTATTAAAACTTACCAGCCTTGATCTCTGCTACTATTTAAATAAATTTTGTGTATTCTGTCACTTGTGCACTACAGTGTTTCATTTCACGTCACTGAAAACCTCTTACATATGGCCAGGAATAGGACCATCACCGGAAAGCTTATTTTTAGAATATCTCAAGGCTGATCTGAAAGGGCTCTGTGTTCAAAATAACAGAGTAGCTCTTTGTCAGACCTCCAGCATGGCATAATTTAAAAATGCTCCTCATTATTTTTAACAGTAGAAGCTTGTGGCTTTGAACACTTCACATACTCCATATTTTTTAATAGAAATGTTAGTACCAAATTTCACTGTGTTTTGCCAACTCTTCACACATCTCAGCGAAGGATGAAAGAGCACAGACCTGGCTTTGTGAGAGCGTGGTCCAGCAGCAGCTCTTGTGTCTGCTGAACGTCCAGGCTTTTGTTGTACTTGTTGCTAAACCACTGCCACTGTCCTAATTAGCTTTTGTTATGTTTGTCTTTGAACAGCTAAATAACTGAGGTCTCTTTCAGCTGTCTTGTCTTTGAGATTAATTGTAAACATCTGCCAGCTGGTGAGGACAGTAATTCTTGTAGTTGTTCAGCAGAGTTCCCGAAAGGACACCGGTTTATTTATTTTGTAAAGCCCTGCTTTACAATTTCTTTGTAACTTGAGATTATGTGTCTGGATTTTTCCTTTCTCTTCCTCATTAACAGAGGTTTTATGTACAATTTTTTAAAATGCTGTAAAAATTGGAAGTAGAAGTCAGCATCAAAGCAAAATGAAAATTGCCCATTAATGCTGCATTTTATTCTTGAGATGGCATAAATCAAAAGTCTTTGTTTATGTAATTGATAGAATCCTATTCTATTGACAATGAGAAAAATCAATTTAAAAGTTTCACTGAAACCTGTTCTGTAAGGAAATAAAACTTTTACACTATCACACAACCATTTGGGAGAAGCAAAAATGCTTCTTTCAAAGGCCAATACAAGCAGAAATGGATGTGTACATAGATAAGCAACCTGAGCAGATGGTTAGAAAAAATGAAAGTGGACAGCTGAGAAAAGGTCCCTCTGACATTCACTATTAGAGACAACAGTGGCTGTTAATAAAGCAGAGTTAATTCTATAGCAAGGAGTGAAATATTTAATCAGCAGTCCTTCATACATAATTCAATTAACTGCCTTCACTCATCAGTATTAACGAGAGTTGGAGCTTGGATTAATGTGCTTGAGCTTCATCACAGCACTCCCAGTCTGCTTAAATGCTGCCAAAACTTAATAAAGTGCTGCCAGTCAAATTACAGTATCTGAGCCCAATGCATCAATGTGCTGATATTACAAATTATCCTCTATTCACAGCATTGTTTGCTAATTCCTTATTTATGCTGATCTCTGCACTAAACAGTTTAATTATTGTACAGTGGTAGAACAAGTTAAATTTCTTATCCCTTTCTTGGTGACATCTTTAGTATCATCCAAGTTACTGAGCAAAAACTATAAAGGGTGTATCCACGTGTTTTCAACCCCCCCAGTGTTTTAAATAACGACTTTAATCAGATACATGGATTGCCACAGCAGAATTTCTACTAGTCTGAAAAGGACAGATGCTAAATTAATTTCTGTTTTGGTTCTAAAGAACATTCCTGTTGCGGTCTCTGGTTTTCGGTGTGTAACACAGACCTCACGCTCAGTTCCCATGAATAGCCCTGATTGTGCCACTGCTGTGGCACATATTCCTTGTGCTCTCTCTCCCTCCAGGAAGAAAGAAGGGACAGTGAAGGTTTCCAAAGTATTTTCCTTTCTGCCATTGAGGGATTTGATTTTCAGAAGCTGATCAACCTTCCTCAGCAGAAGCTGAGAATGGAGCTTTGGCATTATATCCCGTCCTGTCCTACCTGTGGCCAACCTCACCCAGGAGGCTTTGGAAGAGCTAAGCCCAACCTTAAGAACTGCTGAAGGGGAAGGGAGGCAGCCAGACACTGCTTATTCCACCTTTAACTCTTCTGAACTAAATCTCTGCTGCTCCTCAAAACCCTTGGCTATTTTTCAGCTGGGTGAATTGAGGCCAGACCCTGGCATCCAAAAGGAGATTTGAAAAGTGCTTTGAAATGCGAGTTCTGGAAGCATTACAAGCTGTCATAAGAATCACAGCAAGATAAATGACATTACAGAGAAAAGGCAGAAGAGCACACTTTTTTATATATTTCTTTGTTATCTTACCAGAAGAAGAGAAATGAAGATGTCAGTTACAGGTTTTGGGTACAGCCAAGTGCCTGAGAGTTCAGGAGTCCACAACATGAGTTTAAGGGTAATTTTGTTGGAAAGTAATTTACAGTTGTAGAACATTCAGAAACCTATTTTGTGGGGACAGAAAGGCATGGACTCTATTCCACCTGAATAGACTGCCCCTTTTACCTTGGCTTTTTGATACTTTTCCTGTCACCTGGAGTATGAAATCCAAGGAACTCAAAGGTGCCATAAGCATCCAGTTCCTCAATCCACGAGGTGAAACCAGTGGAGGCTGAATTGGAAGTGGTGTCATTCTTTCGGGAGCTGTAGCCCTGTACTTGGCATCAAGTCTCTTGGGGACAAGTGAAGATCAGAGAATGCAGCACAATACATGAAAGCAAGAGACAGCAGCCAGAATTTCTCAGAAGAACAGAGAAACTGGGTCAGTCAAGAACTACATAAGGAGGAATGCTATTTATGCTATATGTTCAGCAAGCAGTGCCATCTGAGGATTTAGCAATTCATCCAAAAAATATTAGAGGTTAAGGCTAAGTTGGCTATATTTTAGAAACGGAAAATAGTGGAGAATCAAACCCTCACCTCTTAATAAAGTCAGCATAACTCTGTTATTTTCACCAGAGTCTCACCAGTTCAGAGCCTGTTCCTTGCAGTTAATATTTGTCCTTTACCGTGTTTTGGTAGGAGTGTTAGCAGCAGCAAATGAAATGCTAAGTTGACAAGTATTTCCTGACCCCATGTCCTCATCAGAACTTGTATAAGGGTTGCAGGTTTTCAGGAGTTCAGCAGGGGTTCAGGGGTGCAAACACCTTGCAGGTGGTAAAAGTTTCTGTCTTAAAGGAGAATAAAATGAGCTATGTCCACATTGGAGAAACAGTTTGAACCTGCTGATAAAGTTGAAATCCTACTTTATTCTTTTGCCTTCTATTCAAAATAGAAGATATAAAGACCACCTACAGGGAAAAGTATAGTGTGTACCCAAAATCTGGTTTAGACTAATAAAGAGGCACTCAGGCTTTCAGCCTTTTAACTGGAGAAGGAGAACCACTTTCTAAATCAGTTTCTAAGTTTTGGGCACTTTTAGTGACATTGAAAATAAAAAATTGATCCAGAAAACCAGCAGACAGCCTATGATGTGAAAGTGCTGGTGCAAGGAGTGTTGCAAAACGGAAATGGCAGAGTTGGTTATGAATGGGCTGCACCAGGATGTTTCTGTGCAGTGGCTGAGTTTTTCAATGAGATAAAAACATGGCAGCAAATACAGCACCACTGATTTATGGATGATTGGGACAGACTCAGTTTAAAAACAACAGAATAAGGAGCTCATGCAATTCACTGTAGCAAAAGAAAAGATGGTGCTTGCACTGAGGGGACACTAGAAAACTGTCTTCTTCCCCCATGTGTAGTCCTGCTCGTAATTGTCAAGAAAAAAAAGTCAGAAGTTTTAATAGCAAAAAAAGAAAAAAGAAATTAATAGATCCTGCTGACAACCTTTTCTGCTTGTGAGTTTTCTGCCCTGCACATGGGGAGTGACACAGGCTCCGTGCTGAATGTCACTGCTGGCCAGGGCTCCAGCTGTAAATTCACAGCTCTCACGGCGAGAAGACGCTGCCAGATAATGGGTATGGATTTTCTGTACATCATGACTGTGTGTCATCCAGCTACCACCTGTACTGAACCTAATAATTTGTCTGAATAAAGCAGTACTCCATAAACTTTACTGCTGAGCAAACAGCACACTGTTGGCAGCATCACACTCTGCTCTCCCTTTCAGCCCATCAAAAGATGACTCAATTACCATTTAAAATTTTATACTGCCTATGAAGTCAAGGACTGGAGAATTAGTAGTCAGCTTGAAGGTATTTTGAAAAGAGCAAATGTATCTTAATGTGAAGAACTGACAGGTGTGCATGTTAGTATTAAAAGGACAAGCCAGTGTTGGTGTAAATTTTAACATGCAGGATGTGCACAGTGAAGAACAGGCCGATGGAAATGATGGATTCTGTCAGCATGTAAGAGGGGATGATCGACCTTCAGAGATGCCCAGATTCAGGGATTAGAAACAGAAGAACTAGAAATGACAATTTCTTTTCCTTCTGGAAAAGTCAAAATTGATAATTAGAAATAGGCTTCTGAAGCTTGGCATATTTTGCTTTCTTAAAAGTTGTGGTAGCTGTTTGGCTCTAAGGTGCTTTTATCTCATAGCAGAATTTCTTATTTAAGGCTGAGTCTAAGTCAAAAATGTGGGTATCATTTAAGAGTGGAAAGAAGCTTACTTAATTTTAAACCTATTTATTGTGCCCACTGCCACATGGTCTTGTACAGTCAGTGGCCAGAACAAGCACTGCCAATTTTAGGAATTTGTTTTCTAATGCAAAATTTTATAAGATTTCTATACAATTTAGAAATGCTAATGTACAAGGGATTACAAGAGCTAGAAAAAAGAAGGAAGAATTTTAAAACTTCCGATAAACTCAAGAGTTTCAATGCATTTAATTAAACCTCATTCATGGCAAAATATGAGGATGTGTGTGCAGATTAAGAAGCTAAACATATTTATGAGTTTCCACACTTCTGTATTGTGAGAGATTTTTAACTTATGAGTTATTAAATGCGAACCATGGAGCATCCTGTCAGATACTGCCTCACACCACTGAGTTAGGAAAGAGATGAGTGTGGAAATAAGAGAGCAGACAGAACAAGACAAGGTGGCATCTGACATCAAGGTAATGCACCAAAACTCATCTAATAGATGGTTCGCTACAATCAAATTTTCTTGCACCTCAGACTACAAAAAGAAGTTAAATATAGAATACTCAGATTAAAAATGAACCAATTAAGAATATGCTGTGTATCTCATATTAAGGAGGGTTTGGTATTCATGCTAGCAAGTTGCAGTAATAATCTTAAATTTTAACTGTTACCTAAAAGCACTTTGTGACAGGGCTCTGGTGAGACATGACAATTATCTTCTCCTAAGTTTGGGTGTCCTCATTAGGTGATTTTCTTATTGGTTGGATGTCCACAGGGTTTGTAGTACCCAAATAAATTTTCAGGGATCCCAAGGTCTAGGATTTACCATCCAGGTGGTTTTACCAGAGGGTGAACAAAACTTCCAGCCAAAGATTTGAGGAAAAGCCCCTTCTCCTGCTTGAGAGGGACCAACCATGATTTTACCAGAAGGTGCAGCTCCTGAGCAGTAGGAGTGGATCAGTCACACATGTGTGGAAGAGGTACCTCTAACATCCACATCAGGAATAATTCCCAGGAGAAGACTGAGTCCACCAAAATGTGCAGGGTTTTTAATAGTGTTAACATCTGCTTTGATTGTGAACCTAATGCAGCCTCAGCCTGAGGAGAGCAGTGGTTGCCTTGGAAGTTGATCTGTTTGTTTTGAGTGCAGAAAATGAGGCTCATCTGCTTAATGAGTTACAGAGTGTTTTCAGACTTTTAAAGAGTTATGAGAAGTGTTACCTTAGGGAAAAAGAGACCTTAAAGAAACCTCA
This sequence comes from Oriolus oriolus, assembly GCA_013400235.1. Lineage (NCBI taxonomy): Eukaryota > Metazoa > Chordata > Aves > Passeriformes > Corvidae > Oriolus > Oriolus oriolus. The sequence goes on from VXBT01008858.1 coordinate 7,594, forward strand.
CTCGGCTACAAAAACTGTGCTTCCTACTTTTTCAAAGAAATTGCTAGAACTAGAGGCTTCCTAATCACTGGCATCTGGGGAGATGGCCAAGCAGGTCTGTGATGAATGCTGGGGAGTGGAGCATTAGTCAGTCCATCTGAACTGCTCTATCCAGACAGCATTCCTTTAGAACTTTTGATTTAAAATGCATCGCAAAAGTCCTTCCACCAGCAGAAGCAGCTTCAGATGGTATCAGAAAAGAAATTTCCCAGAGGTTACAGTTTATGGAGTTTTATTTCTTGCAGAAATGTTTTTTGAAGGAAGAGAAAGTGAAAACGGGACAAGTCAATTGTGTGAACAAGACCAGAGATTCTTCCTCAGACACCTGAAATTATCCCCTCTGTTTAAAAGGTTGTGCCCACTTTGATTTTGTTACATGCTACACAGCAAAAACAGAACATGTGGAAGTTAAAGGGGGAATTCCAGGGATTGTAAGAGATATCAGGCATAAATTTGAGATTAGATGTGGATAGCTTATTTAGTATCTTTTGGCAAGTGCTGTGTATTCAGAATGTATCTGTGCTTCAGAGAAGGACCTAGCTGTAAGCACTAAAATCGTATTGTTTCCTTCTAAAGCTTTTAAGATTTCCAAACTTACGATGTGCTGAGGCTGGAGGTTTCAAAGGAGTGATTATTACTAAAAATCACAATCATAGCAAATCAGTGGTGTAACGAGAACATAGCCTTGTGAAGTTTCTGAAATAACTCACACGCAAATACAGCAAAAAGTATTATTTCACATCATAAGACTGACAAGCAAATCACTGGGCCAAATCCCAAGAAATTATGTATAAAGACCAATTTTTCTACTAAATTAGCCACAGTTAATGCTACAGAAACTAAATTGATACTTCTCTTGTAGCAGGCTGGTTGTAAGTGGTCCAAGAATTGTCACTGTATTGCTCTGCTGGTTTCCTTTGGCAGCATAATAGATATATCTGTTACCTCAGCTGACAACAGCAAATAGTGCAGAAGAAAAGGCATCACTATTAATGGAGGTGAAGCCTCCAATGACAATTGCCTGCCTGAGAGACTCAGACTTTGCTCTGTTCCTCTTGCACAGAAATCAAATTGCCAAGGAAACTTTGGGTAGTACAGTCCAGACTTTAAGAAAATAGTGCAGCTAATACCAGCCATGAGAGTATTTGTTTGCTTTGCTAGGGTTTTGTGATTCACATTCAGCTTTCTGCTTTGAAAATAGTTCTGAAATAAGCACATTCAGTTTTCCTCATAACATGTTCTTTCTTTTCTGTTAAAGAAGAACAGCAGAGTGGAGCACGTTTAGTCACTACATGTGTACATTGCAGTTGCTAAACTCCTGCTGCTCTTCTGCTAAGATGACTTCAGGCCAAGAGGGTTTTATTTCCGTGTATACCACTCCAGTTCAGCAACACTTCTTCAGCTGTTTGAAAAGCAGGGTAGAAACTTCTTATAATACCTTTCTTAAAGCTCAGATCAAAACGTTATTGTATGTATTGTCACAGATCAAGATGGAAAGCTTTTCTTAAAAAGTTCTCTTTTTCCCAAAAATCTCAAAAATTCATTCCATTTCCTCTCTGGCTGGGGCAGTGCTGAAACTTGGCTAAATAAATCAGAAAAATACAATTTTGTTTGGCAAGACTGATGTTCACTTTTCTTTGGACAGGTCATACTGAAAAAAACCTCTTGATAGTAAACACCTGTAGTGAATTTGCGTGTGGCAATTTTAATGGGATTTATGATTACTGACTTTGGTAGCTTTGTGTTAGAAGTTTAAACAGAAGTAAGAACACTAAACAGATCTAATCTGTACTTACTAAGCCTTCTGGATGTTACTTCTATTAGAAATGTATAAATAATAAAAATAAATCACATTGCCACATACCTGAAGCACACCAGGCTCTTACAGAAAAATAAACATTGTGGCCATGAGTCAGAGTCTGTGTTCTCTTTTTCACTGAGAGCACAAACTGAAATCATGTCAGCTAACACTAAATGTATTTGGGTCAGTTAATACATCTTGTATTTAAAAATGAGCACTTCATTTTTTCCTCATGTTAAAACCAGACAGGTGCACTGATGGAAGGTACTGGTCAGTGTATGGGACCAGTTTGTTCTGAACAGCCCTTTGGCAAGTGCAGGGAAACTGTGGGTTTATTCAGCTAATTCAAATTAAACCTAAAAAATCAAGTGGAAACTTAAGTCAGAAGAATTTCTTTTCTTAATAAAATTATGTAGGAACAGTTAAGAGCTGGTAGTTCCAAAGTCTAAGGAATTACCATGAACTAGTTTGGTTACTTTTGTTTTCAGGATTATTCTGCTCATATTTTGATTTCTAAAAATATTAGCCTGTGACACTGAGGTCCACTAAAATTTATATTTTCAGTAATTACGAAGCTACAGATTTTGCCTCTAAGCAATTTTTTTTATTACCTGGTGTATTTGATATTCATAATAAATTTCAGAGTTTATCCAGAAGCTTGGGTCCATAAAGTTCTTGACATCTTTGCAGTCTTTTCCATGTACATAGTTAGAAATTTTCTAATCAATCTGGATGTAACCATTTAACACTTTTCTTCCTAAACCTCTTTTCATATGGCAGGTGTGATTTTATTCTTCTGCTGCTGGAAAGACCATCAAATGCTGTATCCACAAAATAAGATGTGTTCAGTTCTGTGTGAAGATCACAAGTAATAAGGCCTCCAAGGCACTATCTTACAGTGAATCTTGGCTGCCAAAAAGGCAACATCCATTATCTTTTACACATCTCCCTTGGAAGCAATTGATGCTCATTCCTTCTGAGCTGACGCAGTCTCTGGCAGGAATGGGCTGTCAGGAGTGTTCCAGAGCTGCAGGCCCTCTGTGACACACACAGAGAGTAGATTCTGCTCTTTGTGCATCCATGAGATTTTAGGATTCCACATCCTGGCAGTGCCCCTCTGACCAGTGTCCCATTGTGCTGCTGGAGGGTGTTGGGTGCTGCTGAGATGTTCTTCGAGGTGGAGCAGTTACCTTGCAGCTCAAAAGATGCTCGTGCCCTGCTGTATTTCGCACACAAACAGTGTGCTGGCACTTTTCACAAGCTGAATACGTCCTTACAAGCCACAGAAAGAAAATGTCACATGGTTATTGCCTTACAAACTCAGGCCCCCTGCCAGCACTGGTCAGATGAGCAGCATTTTTTGTGATGCTGTGCGATTGACACTGAGCTGTGCAGAAGGCTCAATCCACAGGTTAGGGAAACAGCTGGGTAAGGAGGGCCCTGGAAGGATCACTGCTGTGCTAAACAGCTTTTCAGTCAGAGTTTGTGGAGTTGCTAGTTGGAAATAATAGAGGGTTCCACTTGCAGTGCCGTTTGAGCTAACCGTGAGCACACCCCTGACATCCACAGCTCAGTTACTCCTGTGTCAGGCTGTTTTCATGCACTGAGGGCAGCACAGCAGCACATTCCCAAACTCTGTCTTACATCCAAGAGGGAGCATCCACTCCTTGGCCGTTCCCTGCACCCATTCCTGCTGCTGCACTCAGAGCAGAGTTGATCTTGTGACTCGGTTGCTGCTTGAGTTGTGCTGTTCTGGCCCTCTGGCTCACACCTGCAGCCTCCTCGAGCTGTGTTCAAGCCATCCCCCGAGCAGCCTGTCCTGGGGGTCTGCTCGCTGCCCTGATGCTCAGCCCTGCTTTAGGGCACAGCCCCCACCACTGTCCTGCTCTGGCTCCTTTGTGTCACCTGTGGCCTGTTCTCTCCCATCCACCCCACGAGCCATTGGCAAGGAGACTGCAGACCCTCCACTCAGGGGAAGCACAAGGCAGGTCCTGCCCGTTTCAGAGCCCTGGCACAACACACAAACCCTTTAAGAGCACATGATCCGCCCTCTCCTGGCTAATTTTTGGTAGAATAGTTAAGGCAATACCTTGGCATCGTTTAACTCAGCACTTCTTATTTAATAAGAGAATTTGAAAAGGCCTTTTCTTAAATTCAAGCATGAAAAATAAAAAATCGTTCATGTTCTGGTCTTACCTACTACAATTTCTTAGCACTCAAGATCTAGTCCCTATAATGGAACTAAAGGTAGATAGAGACGTACACTTTCACCTGGTTTTTGCAGAGAGTGGGTGTAAAATTTAGACAGAAAAAGGATGTGAGAGTAGAAATCAAAATCTGTAATCTGTGCTAAGTTCAACATGAATTTCAGCTCTACAGTCCGAATCTTGCTGTTGAAATTTGCAGGTGATCATTTTTTCCAAAGGGTGTGGGATAGCAGTGGGTCTGTCATGCCCTCCTCACCTCAGTGCCCTGCTTGCACTGTCCCATCACATCCAGCACTCTCCTCCCTTTCTCCACTCCCAGATGATGCCTAAAATATTTATTTGCTTCCTTCCCCACCTCCACTCTATTTTTGGGGGGGGGGGG